>NETT01000634.1:0-12318 GCA_003449175.1 Ceratocystis smalleyi
CAGGCAAACAAACAAACAAACAAACAAATCTTGTTCACCGTTTCAGCAGCCTCCGAACTTGGCCTCCTCGACCTCATTGTTCCCTTTATCTATTGTCTCTGCATCATCACAACCCTCATCGCGCCCATCAAAATTTCCATCAACTCAACTCCTTCTTACATTTCAATCTCGGCTGGCTTTCTCTTTAGCCTCTGACGGCGCTGTTTGTCCAACGTCCGCCACAACGACAACACATAAACAAGGTAACAACAAATCGCTGCAGCAGGCAGCTCGGCAGAGGCGCCCGATCGCATCCCAACCCAAAATCCGCCATCCACCATCCATCCGCTCACCAGCCCCTTCTTCGCTATATAAATCACACTGCCGTCATCTGCGCGTCCTACCCTCTCTCTGCCCGACTTTGATTTCGCCTTGTAGCTCCTTGGCCGCTCCACTCCGCTTTTTCTTTCTCTGTGCACCAACACCAGTTTGAAGACACCGCTAAATATCTCATACAGCGCCGCCGGGGCTTCTTTATTTCATTTTGCGTTGCGCACTTGGGCTCGCGGATCCGACTCGCCCTTTTTTTCTTTCCTTTTTTCTCTCCCACCCTGCCCCGTCATATCGACAACACCGGCTCCCACGTCGAAACAACCTTGTATCGCCCTAACTCGCCAGCGTCTTGATCTCTCCCACGTCCTGCTACCAAGTTTTCCTCTCGCAATGTCTTCTCCCGCCACACATTACATGGACACGGCCGAGGCCTATCTGGACTTTGAAAACGCAGACTTTTCCTGGATGGGTGCCACAATTATCGACGATGACGATTTGATGTTTGGCGGAAAGCCTCTGTGCGCCTGGTACGAGGAGGACCGCCAAAGATTCAGCAACCCCTATGACGAGGAGGAGCATCGTGGCCGCGAAAGAGTGAGTACCCGCCTGTCTTTGTGCTGTTTTACGCTGTCTCTTGTTACGTGACCTGTCGTCTAACCAAAAGTTTTTTTTTCCTCTTTTTTTTCGCGTTGCAGGTACGCCGCGAGTACTCTTCTGATTCCTCGTCCTCCCAACAGCGCTCGACCCACGTCTCTTCATCCTCCTCGACAGCACCATCGGCATCATCCTCAGCTCTATGCGAGTCCAGCGAGGAGGAGAAGCAGCACTAAACGAATAATCCAAACAAACACAAACGAGCATCCCTCTATCTCCCCCTCCTCCTATGCGTCATTAAACTTTTCTATTCTACGCCCAAGCCCAGCGCGAGTTCGCTTAAATCTTGGTTCTTGATACCCCCTCTTTCGACATTTACACCCTTTTTTATTTATTCTGTTTTATTTTGGCTCGATGAGACGACCCTTTTTTTTTCCAATTCTGTTTTTTGTTATTCTTTTTCTGGAGAATTCTGGCCGATTTTGACATGGCCTGACTCTTTGTTTCTCCCTCTCTCTCTACCTTGCTACTGCTGCTGCTCCTCAGCTATCACGGTCATTCGTGAGAGCTAAAGTCGCCTAATATACCCTGGATCGAACACTTGTCTGCCACATCGGCAGAGGCTTCCTGCCCAATGAGCCAAGTGTGTGATGGTGTGGAGCCGGACGCAGTAGTAGTGGTGGTATTTTTAAGCTCTCCGAGCTCTTGCTGCTACCAGCTGCAGGTTGCAGATTACAGGTGGCAGTCCATTCCTATTGTCACACCTAGCCCTGCCCTGGCCTGCATAACTAATGTAGGCGGGCCACACCGGGCAACGTCAAGCTCAGCTGGGCTGGGCTTGAGCTGAGGCTGAGCCCAAGCCGAGGGTTCCGGACAGCAGAGATGCAGATGGACCCGGCAGACGGGCGGGGCTTATTAGGCTTAGCCAACTGGTCTGAAATAATGGCCGGACAGGCTACGGATGGAATTTTAAGAGTTGAAGGGGGACAGACGGAAAGATTGCAGAGGCAAACGAGCAGCCAGACCTACAAGTGCCTGTTTTATTACTTAGGTCGGTTATAGAAGTTAGTATAGCGCAGGACTGCTACACAGCTCAACTGCAAGTTAATGAATGATAAGATTGTATGGCTTATCTACAATAACCAGTTCTGAGTGAGTCGCCTTCTTTGATAAATGCGCGCATGTGGCCGCCCTAGTTGGTTGTAAGCCGAGTAGTCCGCAGGCATGATTGGCCATGAAGAGTCATGGGAGCTCGTGTGAATTCAGGATTGAACTAGTCTTTGTTTCGACCTTTGCTCTTACATGTGATTGAGTTTAGGGAGGGGGGCGCTATGAAGAAACGGTGTAGGAGAAAAAGCGGGAGCAGTCTGAGCCCAAAGGCCCAGGCCAAGTTTCCAGAAGCCATTCATTATGTGTGAGAGCGAGCCGCAGCGGGGAACCAGCGTTGGGCCGTTGGGCCAATGCCAAAGACCCTATAGCTAGCCCCTTGCTCCGTCAGTACAAGCCTGCGAACAAAGACGACGGGGGGAGGCACAGAAATGGAGGGAGGGAGGGAGGGATGATCCGAGTGCACGGAGCTTGAGGGACGGGTGGGCGGACTCGGGAGGGGAGGGGGGGGAGGAGGTTTTGTCCTTGTAGCCCGATTAGGGTCTGTAGGGCAGAGAGAGAGAGAGAGAGAGAGACAGGCATGGCCATGCTAGGGTTAGAAGACAAGGGGCGAGGGGGGAAGTGGGTAGGTCATGGAAGGGGTACTTTTTTTTCATTCTTTTTTTTTCATTCTTTTTTTATTCTTTTTTTCCTGCTTGGCCTCCCCGGTCAGCCTGGCTTGGCCTGACCGAACGAGGCGGTGTGTGTGTCAGTTGATTGGCGATCATGCTTTGGGCTGCTGTTGGCATGATGCTGGGATGGGAGGTTAGTTGGGCTGAAGGACGCCTGAGTAATGCATGAATAATCGCGATATGCGGGCAGGGCTTGTGAAGACCTTTTATTATAGGGTAGCAGGAAGGGGAAAGGGGGGGAAGGAAAGGAAAGGAAAGGAAAGGAAAGGAAGGGAAGGGAGAAGGCCAGAACGAGAAAGCAATACGATGTCTATCGTTGTGTCTTGTTGCTGTCTCGGGCTTGGTGTTCTGGTAGATGGGCGGAGATAGAGGTGTTGGACATGTGTTCGATAGTATGCAGAAAAGCAGGGAAAAACAGACAAAAACGGACAAAAACACACAAAAAATGGCGATAGAAAAACAAGGCAAATTCATCAGAGACATCATGGACAGGACAAACTGTATGGCCAGGGCTAGAATGTGGTTCCAGAAGCGGGCGCATTATCGGACTGTCCAGCTGGCTGTGTGACATCATGATCATGTACATCTTTGATGCTGGCCAGCACCCCTGAGCCCTGCAAAAGGCAACCAATTTCAAACCTGGACGATCTTTCAAGGCAAGAAAAAAGAAGATTCTTTACAGTTTGGTCCCAAGATCCATGCCGCCTGGTAGCCCGGCCGGGGGTTCCGCTACGCTCCTGTTGTCTGGCTGGGGCTAGGCTGGACGTGGAGGGAGAGAGGAGAGAGGAGAGACAAGGGACAACGATCGCATGGCATGAAAAACAAAGGAAGAAAAAATTGCACCAGAATGTGTAACCAGCAGCCAAGCCATGTATGTTCCTTTCATGTTCTTGGCATGGCGTGGCTTATGTCTGTCTTTCTTGTCTTGCGTTGCACGCTGATTATGCATGCAGGCTTGCTCTGGTCAAAGGGGAGGGAGGACTGACAAAATGACAGGCGAGCGGGTGGCAGTGGTGACGAGAAAGACACGTGAGATAAGGAGAGAGTAGTTGGGAGGAGGAGGAGGGGAGGAGACAGACACAGGAGACAGGAGGAGACAGAATAGTCGGGCCCAAGCTTTGGGGGGTTGACAGAGGGACATGCCGAGGGAGCGCATGGGGCGGGCGGCCAAGGGCCACTCACTGTATTTCAGTTGCGTTTAGCTTACAGATGGCGTTGTCTTTTTTCCTGTATCCTGCTCCGCTGTGGCCAGACGAGACAGGTGATTTCCACCGCGTGATGGCGCACTGCTGCCCAGCCCAAACGGAGACTGCACTGCCTCTGAGTGGAAGCAGACTGGTCCGCCAAGCTCTTCCGAACTGCCGGCTAGACCGATTGACGGACTCATGACAGTGCAGCCGAATGGCGAGAGAAAAGAGCAGAAAATAGCAAGGGCACGCGACCTGGGATAGAAAATAGCAGTGCTGTCCTAGGGGCTACTATTGGCTGTTGCAACAGTGTGATGCGACGAATGCACGCATGTACAGCGAAGCAAGAGCAGAGCATAGGAGCATGTAGATGGCCAAGTATGTACAGCCAGACCAGGCCAAGCAAAGACGAGAAAGGCGGGAGACTTGCGTAATGCAAGAAGGGGCGGAGGCCGTCTGGGCTCGAGGGGGAGGGGGGAGAAGGATGAGAAAAAAGAATTAAATGATTAAATGGCGGGACAATTGATGAAGGGGAGAGTGAAGATGAAGCATGAAAGATGCAAAAATAAACAATAATAGAAAAAGGATGGGAAAAGGGCAAAATAACAAAAACCACAACCAAAAACCACAAGAATCCCCAGCCAGCTCGAGAGACTAAGCCCCCCGACCCAAGCTCCCCCCCTCCGGCCAAGGCCACTGCACGATCTGTGCTAGCCGAGACCTCAGACTTGCGGCAGCGCTATAAACATCGTGACCGAGCAGGAGCACGCAGGAGGTGGAAGTGGAGAGATAGACAGGTGGGGAGGAGACAACAACTGGAGCTGCTGGTCAAGTGGTGCTCTGCTTTTGTCTTCACTTATCGACAGCTGCTTATTATAGGAAAACGAGCAGGGAGGGGAAAAAATATACGGGCGATCATCTGCAGCGTGTCTGTTCGTATTAGCCAAGACTGGACAGGCGGCACTTAACGTGACTGGGCGTCGGCGTGCTGCTCCCCTACTGCGGTGCCCAATACATGCTGAGACAGCAGCAAGAGGAACCCCATACAGCAGCCCATCTCCCCTCCTTTGCTGTCCCTCGTCTCACACCGAGCTTGGCCCAGGCCCATTCAAGCCAGCGCAAGCCAGCGCAAGCCAGCTCAATCCAGCCGCCCAACCTCACCCCGGCATTGCTCGTCCTCCCTTCGTCTGGTTCCTATTGACTGCTGACATTTCCGGGAGGCCTTGTCTTCCGACCTGGCCGCTGGGCATTTTGATTTTTGGTTCTATTTTGCTCGTTGCAAGATACACGCTGTTCGCACAGCTTTTTATATTCCTTTTATATCCATCTCCCCCCCCTCCCCTTGCTGCCTGCATGTAATCCCTGGCTATTTGTCTGCCTTTTATTTTACTATTTATTATCTTACTATCTTACTCTCTTATTCTTTTATTCTTATTTTATCATCATCATTTTACCGCAAAAAACTAGGGCTGAGCTGACTTACATCGTGCTTGGTGCCTTGTTATATAACAGCCCGCCTCGCGCCCGCCATTAGTCTCCCTCCGACGTCCCATCTCCTTCTTCTCACCCCTTTCTGCCCGCCGCCCCCACTCCCTGTGCTCCATCATACCATACCCGCGCTCTCTGCCCTCCCTCCCTTCCCACTCCAATGTCTCGCCGTTCCTCTGCCTACACAATGGCCTCGTCCATGGACGCCGCCGATGCCGACTTCTTCGCTATATCTCCTTGCCCTTCGCCACCGCCCATGGCCCACATCTCGGCCCCCCTCTCGCTACCCCCGGCGCGTCCCAGCCTGGCGTCCATCTCTTCCTGCTCGTCTCTCTCTTCGTCAATGTCCTACTCGTCCTTCTCCTCACCCGCGCACTGCTTCTCGCCCGCGTCCGAGCCGGCAGCAACGCCCTTCGCCGCTGCTCCTGCCGTGTCAGAATCGCCAGCACCCCGCGTGGTGCTGCACACCGATAGCCGTGGAAGCGACCGCGAGCTCTGGACCTGCATGCTGGACCTGCAGCGCCGCTACGGCTGCTACCGGTCTGCGCGCATCGAGGCCGCCCTGGCCACCGAGTCGGAGGATTTGATGCGTGAGTCTTGCGCCCTCCCTCCGTTAACAATCTCGCCGCTAACTGTCTCCCAATAGCTTCCCGCGCCATGCTCATTCTCATGAACGAGAACGCCGCCCAGATGCCCGCCGAGGCGAAGAGCCGGCTGTCGCGATTCATCACTATCCCAGAGCCCGAAGAGGAGCCGTTGATGCGGAACCGCATGGAACGGCACCGCCACCTCCGGTTCTGGCGCAACCGAGCTTAGGCCGCTTGTCCTGCGGCGTGCTTGTCTTTTCCTGTACTTTGCCGGCATTTGTGTCCCTTCTGTTGTTTCTAGTCTTGCTATTTGCTTCTTTTTGCTTGGTGTTTGTCAGCCGATCCGGGGGAACAGCGCGTTTTGCTTCTTCTTTGTCTCTTCTTCTTCTCTTTCTCTTTCTTCTTGCTTTGCTATTCCCCTTTTACTGGTGGTTACGCGTTTCCTTTCATGGTCTTTACTTTATGCATTAAACGGGCAGGGTCGGGGTTTTCTTTTCTTTATACATTACATTACATAGGCACTGCTGCGCCCTATGCCCAGCACTTCACGCTTGCACTTCGCTTCGCACTCGCTCTCTACTTTGCACCGGCACCCGTTCCCCTCTCTCTTTTCGGAGACTTCGCTCTGTTGCTTTCGCACTCGTCTTTCTTCTTCAATTCCAACTCTAATCTTTTTTATATTGAGTCGCATTAACTTGTCCGAGACTCACATTGCCTTGTCCTCCCTTGCAGGGGCCCTTCTCCTAATACCATCTATCATAGCTACCAGCCATTGCCTTTCTCCCTTGTCTGCTGATATCACCCATCCTAGGCTCAGTTTAGCTAGCTTGCTTCATTCATCTCGCCCCGACTCAATGGGCCTCTGCCTTCACCTCACGCTGCAATCCCCTCGCCCGGCCCCTCAGGCAACTTGCTCCCTGCGATGTTACACTGCCGGAACAGGCGAACCTCGTCTTCGGCAAATGCTCCCACCACTGAGTGAATCAGGCCCCGGTTGTGGAACACTACAAAATCCCCTTCTTCCCAATCATGCGCATACACCTTGTTCGGGCTGATGCCCGGTCTCTGCAGCTTGTACACTATCTCTCTCACTTTCACCAAGTCGTCCACTACCGAGCCGTCCTTGAGGTGCAGCTTGCGGACGGCCGATGGATGGATCTGAAGAGCCAGCTTTTTCGTCACTGGGTTTTTCCATAGCATGGGCAGAATCTGGATCTTGGATTCCTCGACATCGGGCAGCTCGTCAATTGGAATCTCCTTGTTCTCTGAGACCATGCCCAGCCCGGTTGGCCGGCTTTTAGCCCCACTCATCCACACATACGGATGCGGCGCATATTCCACCCTGGTAGTGCGCACAAACTCGCGGTCCTCCTCGCTCAGGGCCTCGTACATGGAATAGCCCGAGACAAAGGCAGTAGTGCCCAGTGGTACCACAAGCTCATCGCCCGTGCCGTCGTCGTAGCGGCATATCTGTCGCCGGCCGCCCGGCACCTTGACCGCAGCCAGCGTGGTCGCCACAGGCGGTGCCAGCCCATAGAGTGCTGCATCGATGTGCCAGCGGTAGAAACGCGTACATCTCAGGTCGTCAGCCTCGGGGATTGTGGTCGAGTGAAAGGTCCGGTGGTGCGGATGGCGGAGCTGGATATCCTTTAGGCCCTCATACTCAGCTACGCGGCCGTTTCCAATCACCTGCACCTGCTGCTGGTGCGGGATGGTCTTAAGGTCGGGGTGCAGCACCGAGCGTTTGGCGTCAATAGTTTTGCCGTGGCCGTATGAGGGTGCTGCCTCAGGGTCGAAGCGCTGTGTGAGCTCATATTGCGCCTTGGGCGTCACATGGGCGTGGTTTTTGAACACTAGCACCTGGTGCGTGAATAGTGCAGTGCGGATAGTATCAAAGTCGGCATCTACAATGGTTAGCCGGGGGGGGGCTCTAGCGGCCTGGCTTGGATCGGGAGTGTGTTTGTGTAGAGCCTACCAGAGGAGGTTACCGATTCTACGGATGTGCTCCCAAGAAGAGGCTAGGAAGACCTGTTTCTTTCTTCAGGCATGACTTGACTTACCAGACAGATTGTTGACGTCGGCGTTGTTGACTATAGCACCAAAGTCGATCGCCGAGCCAGGGCTAGGGGCGATGGGGGAGATGGTGATAGAGGACATGGGGGGCTAGAGTAGAGGATCGTAAAGCGAATGGGTCTGGACGGGTTCGGTGTAGAGCGCAGACAAAAAGCCATGCAAGAATTATGAACGAGCAGCCAAGGACAGACAGACAGCAGCCCAAATGACGGACATTAGGCCCCTTTATATACACTGCCATCTTTTGTTAGGGTTGTGAGAAGGCCACCGCCGCTCACCGTCTCCTATCAGCATATCCGGCAACTGCCTCATATTTTATGATATCAGCAAAGTTCTTGCTTCCGCCCGTCGCAGTCTCACCATCCCAAGCGATAAGACCCATAAAATTTAGTTTATTTATTTGTTTATTGCCCAAAACGGACAGCTAGCCCTGGTTCAACATCATAGTAGTTGCCTCCTCTTGGCGAATCACAGGCCGTTCAGCAAGCAACAGGTCCAGGATTAGAAAGACCAGCCACGGGCTGTCTGGCCCTTTTCCCGGCTCCTTGTCGAAGTCCGTCGGAGACCTGTTGGGCTCCACTTTTATTTCTGGTTGCCTGTTGGATTGTCCAAGGCGCGCCAGAGACCGCCGTCGGAGGCCGGCGATGCAGGGCAAAAAAGGCAGAAGGAAACCTACAGCCAGCAACACCTGCATGTGAGCAGGCAGGCCACGGGTCGGTGCATACATGCGCAGCTGCTTCATATCATCACTAGCTCGTGGGATTCGCCATGGCTACGCGGCTGCTCTCCCTCCCGCTAGGCTGTATCAGTCAGTATACGCTTGGAGCATCCCGACCGCTCCTGTCAGAGGCTTTCTGTCCCGCTTATGCCCTCGCCCCCCGCTCCATCCATTCCTTGACATCCTTCCTCGCATCGTGCGCTACCCGAAACAGCTTCCTCTCCCACTCGTCCAGGCCCCGGAGGAACTCTTCACCCAACGGGCCTGAATTCCCTACGGCCGCGTTTCCATCCTCGCCAGTTCGCCGTGCGAGCACAGAAATCTCCGCTGCACGCACAATCCACGAATACCGCACCACGGCCGCGAGAGGTACGTCGTCAAACAGATCCAACATGCGGTCCGTCAGGCTGTAGAAGTTTGCCGTACGCTCACGCACGGCTACGGCGCGCGGGTCTGCCTTTAACGCCTGCACGACTTCGTGCGATAGAGCTTCTGGTAGCGTCATCGTCACTGCGGACTCGCCGCTGGCCATGGTCGACGATGCGAGCATCTGCGCAAGCCAAAGTGGCAAACTAAGCTGCGTGCCAGCTACAAGCGGCTCTGCCGGGTTGTTGTCGAGGTAGCCAAGCTCATTGGAGTCGAAGTTGAAGGTACACGGTACTTTCTGGAGAACGGAAGCCAGTCAGTCAGCAGTGTGTAATAGGTAATATCAGTAATAATGCGCGCGTGTGGAAAAAAAAAGGGAACCTGCCTCGGCCTCGGTTAGGATAGCATCTACATCGTAGTATGACATGATTGTTCAGTTGGGAGAATCCGAAAGTCGGCACACAGCAAGAAGTTGAGGAGCGGTGAGAATGTGAGCTGTACTCAGCGCGTCCCTCGATGTCGCGGCGCGGGTGGTGCAGACCCTTACCAGACAGCAGACCCTAGAGTGGAGCTCCGCTTGCCCCACCATCCTGGAATGACGTAGCTTACAGATAGGGTTGCAGGGTTAGTATGCCAGTAGCATCTGGGCAATGCTGATTGGCTGGCTTGCTTGCTAGCTCTTTTAGCCCTTTGCCGAGATTCCCCAAGGATGAAGCTTTTGCGGTAGCTTTTGCTTCTTCTCTCTGCCTCCTTGGTCTCAAGTCACGACAAGCCTTCAGTTCTCGGCAATCAACTTACAAGGTGCGTACTTCGGGTACCAGGACCTGAGCATCTTGCTCGGATTCGTTCTACCAACCCTCTGCCTGGTGGTTCCTTCTTGGAGCCCTTGAAGCTGCCAAGCTGACAAAACCGAGCCCCCAGAATCTAGATTCACACCATACAGTCTACATCTACATTGCAACAATGTCCGCCACTTTGTTCCGCTCTTCTGCCCTGCGCGCTGCCTCGCGTGCTACCGTCGCCCGGCCTCTGGCTTCGGCTGCCTCTACGCGCGGCAAGGCTACTCTGCCTGATCTCCAGTGTAGGTTGCTTCTCTCCGGGCTAGTCCCCCGACGCCGACCTCGCCCCCCGGAGCTTGTCTCAGACCACCCTTAGCCCGAGCCGCTCTGCGTCTCCCCGCCCCCCTAGCCTGTCCAATGCTGATCCTCCCTTGCTCTAGATGATTACAACGCCCTTGAGCCCTACATCTCCACTGAGATCATGAAGCTCCATCACTCCAAGCACCACCAGACGTATGTCAACGGCCTCAACAGTGCTCTTGAAGCCGTTGAGGGTGCCAAGGAAACTGGCGACGTGTCCAAGGCTGCTGCCCAGGCACCGCTCATCAACTTCCACGGCGGTGGCCACCTCAACCACAGTCTGTTCTGGGAGAACCTGGCCCCGGCTAGCGGCGCGGGTGGCGGCGATCCCAGCGGTGCGCTTAAGGCCGCCATTGAGGAAGACTTTGGCTCCGTCGATGCTTTCCGCAAGCAGACCAACACCGCCCTTGCCGGTATCCAGGGCTCCGGATGGGCTTGGCTGGTGCGCGACAAGCAGACGGGCACTCTGTCCATTGCTACTCGTGCTAACCAGGACCCCATCACGGGCAATCTGCAGCCGCTGCTTGGTATCGATGCCTGGGAGCATGCATACTACCTGCAATACCAGAACCGCAAGGCCGAGTATTTCGATGCCATCTGGAACGTGATTAACTGGAAGACCGTTGAGAAGCGGTTTGAGGCATAGAGAATAGAAGAAGCTAGCCGGGAATATGTAACCGAGGCCCATCAAAATGCCAACAGAATGGATTTTCTATTTCATTATTTCATAAAAAAAAGAAGAAGAAGAAGAAGTCTGGGAGCAGTCAAGGCGCTTGCCCATATGTAGTAGCATACAACTCAATAGAAAAGTGACATGATGATGCCATGACTCCAGGACAACATAACACTAGGTGGCTCCTAAAATAGATCTACTACTCAGTCTTCTTACCCGACTTCCTAGTGGTAAACGCCCGCGACAGTCTATTCTCGCCCTTGGCGTATGGCTGTCCTGCCGCTTCACGCGCCATATCATTGATCCATCTCCCGTTTCCTTTGACCGCATTCTTTCCTGCATGCGCCAGTGTATGCGCTAGATAGAACCAGCACAAAGCGTTTCCCACTGTGCCGACTTCGTCGCTTACGCCTGTGCGTGCTGCCTCGCTCATGCGGTTCCAGAAAGCCTTGTCGGTACTGAGCTGCAGGAGATGGTCAGCCACAGCCTCGGTATCGTTAGCATCGACAAGGAAGCCGTTGACACGATCCGTGACCTGGATGGGGATTCCGCCTGCAGTGCTGGCAATAACAGGGCGGCCGGCGTGCAGAGCCTCGCTGACTTTGACTTCAAAGCCCTCGCATGTCGAAAGCTGGAGCACAGCGACGGCATTGGACATGAGTGTGTTGAGGAGCTGGTCATTGGGCTCGAGGCGCATGACGCTAATGGAGGACACTAGGTCGGGATACGTGTTCTCAATCAGCTCCATGGTCTTGTCATAGATGATGTTGGCATCAGGATCGTCAACGGAGCCATTGCCGCATACAATGAGTTGCGGAATTTTGGAAACATCCTGCTCTGTGCAACGCTTGCGGAAGGCGGCGTAACTGTGGATCACACTATCGATGCCTTTGGCAGGGTCGAAGCGAGCTATTTGGATGAAATACTTGTAATCGGGATGAGAGATATGCGTCATGTTCTGCGCGTGGCAGGCATTGTTGTACAGGTGACCGTAGTAGCCGGTATCCCAATTATTCAGAGGTTTGTTAAGACCATCGAGCCTTTGGATTTGTTAGCGATAAGGGCAGGGGATAAGAAAAACTTGCTAGACAAGCCTTCTGCGTAGCGCCGTTCACCTACCAGTCCGTAGTAGCCGGCATGTATGCGACCTTTTCCCGCGGGACATTGTGCGGCACAAACTCAGGAATGGGGTGGCTAATAAACAAGTCCGCTTGTTTGATGTTGTTCCACAAGTAGTCCCAGACCTCTGCCTGGGGTGAGCCGGCTCTGGCGATGAGATCGCTGCGGATTTGGATGTGAGAGCGGTAGATTACAGGCCGATCAGGCGCGTGTTTCTTGATGAGCGGGATCAAGCCAGGCATTTGCGGGTCGTCGATCTAGAGGCTGTTAGGGTGGGTGGGTGG
>NETT01000637.1:0-12271 GCA_003449175.1 Ceratocystis smalleyi
AAAGTCATAGGAGTCGCCCAGAGTCTAAGCAAACCTGCAACCGCTGACCGCCCAGATGCTACTGGAAGATGGCATCAACCAGCAGTTTCTGTCCGGAACACGCCGTCGTATTGCTGCGAAATAACAGTAGGTAGACGTAAAATAACACAATAACAATAACAATAGCGTCGTGCGACCACCGCCGCTCGACTCTGTTGGAGAAGAGCGACAAGATCAAGAGCTACATCGGACCAGGCACCGAAATGGCTCAAACAGTCAACACAGATGCATGTCTTATAGGCCCGATGGAACGCTACCTTAATGGAGGCGGACGGGCCGTCGAGATAATCGAAGAGATGATCAGGCACTGCTTCTCGCAGGCGACACGAGCCTCCCGGGTATCCATGACCTTGAAAACACGAGGGAATGAGAAGACGTTCATCGTCAAGATCCCGGCTGTGGGCACGAAGGTCCCGAGACAGCTGAGGATGGGTTCGAGACTCATCCCGATGCGCCTTTTGGTTGAGAAAACAAAAGCGACCCCCCAGTGCACCCGTTACTTCGGGTGGCACGAAGTCAAAAGATGCTCCAGGGCCCAACTGTGCAAACACTGTGGCTCGAGCGAGCATGGCAGCGATGAACACCCGCTGTGCTGTGAGGTGGAACACCAATGTGTGTCCACATGCCTGGTCTGCCGAGATCCGCACCCGGTGGACTCAAACGACTGCCCCCTACGTAGGAAGGGGACTACAGCAGAGGAGAGGCGCACGATCCGGAAGGCGCAACAAAAGCTGACTTCGGACAAGAAGAAGGCCTGTCCCAAAGCGGCTTGCCCGGACTCCTCATCGGAGGAGATGGAGTGCGAGGAGGCGTAGACAGAACTCCAACAAGGCCTGGTAACGGAGGTCCAGACTGGAGGCTTGGCAGTTCAATGCACATAAAGGACAATTGGACTAATAGGCCTTTGTAGAGGAGGCGGGCAAGAAAGGGGTGAACGCGATATGTGTACAGGAACCATATATTACAGGCCACCCGGGAGAACAAACATTGGTCAGAGACCCAAGTTACAAATTCATGACCCCCCTGGAAAAGAGTGAGGAACCTCCCAGGGCACTGACCCATGTTAAGAAAACAATAGCAGCTACGATGGTTCCTATCAGTGGCGGCGGACACCGGGATGTGATGGTGGTAGGACTTGCTGAACAAGGACTACACATTGCAAACGTCTACAATATAGCACTGAAGAAGGCACAGGAAACAGTCAGGGACAGGGAAATGATACTTTGTGGAGACTTGAATACGCACTCACGGCTGTGGGACAGCAAAAAGGAGGATTCAAGCGACTGCAACCAGCTCCATGACTGGATGAAGCAAGAAGCAGTGACACTGCTCAACGAGCCAGACCACGATACCTTCTTTTCCAAAAAGAAATCACACTCGGTAATTGATCTGGTCTTTGTCTGACACACTCCTTGGCCAGAGCAACTGCACCATCGGGGGTCTCTGTACAGACCTGCAGCTTTTCCTAGCATCGACATACAGCGCAGACCACCCCCTGCACCTGATAACAATCGACAGCTGTCCATGAAATTTGTACGAAAGCTTCTCGCAGGACACCGGAGTTGCAGGTATCTGGTGGAGAAACTTGACCCCAAGTGGATGGCATGCCTCATTAGCCCTTGAAAGGGGACGGCACAACGATAGGCATGTTTTCTGGGAATGTGGAATGCCAAGCTACAATTTGGTGTTCTTTGCCACGTTCCCCCCTGTACTGTTCACTGTTTTGCTTGTTGGTCTTTTTTGTTTCTTTCTCCCTTAACCACGATAGAATGGAAACAAGCAACAAGTCAACTTGGGAACAGTTGCATTTTTCTCGTCAAAACTGCATAGTGAGTCTTGCAGAGGGTTAATTATGTCCGGTAGCCAATACGGCGTCGTTTGATCCCTGTGGTTCCCGTAGATGTTGAATATATTCAGGTTTAACGGGCCGAGCCGTATTCTCCCAGAAGCAAGCAAACAACGGCAAGAGAGGAGTCGACGAGGACGTTGATGAGAGCAAAAGAACGGGGGAGGGTGGAGATGAGATCCGGGGCGGCAGGTGTTTTAGGCAGCAGGAATATATACGCGGGAGGACAAAACCTCTGTACCCTTTCACACAACGCCTCTTCTCATGCAAAGGAAAATAGAACTAAACATGAGAAGGATAAGGGATTGATGGGCAAGGTGACAAAAAGAGTATAGGCGCGGAAGAAGATGCCGGAGGGGCTCCAAGGGAGGATTTTGAGGGCTCTTTTTCCTAGCGGACAGAGACTTGTTGAAACTGCGGCAACCGCTTCGCCATTCAGAGGACAAAATTGATGTGTTCTGCCAGGGCCAATATCCTAAGCCGACAGCTGTTGGCCTTGAGGCTAGACTACTACACATGCAGAGTGCCACAAGCCGAAAAAAAAAGCAATAGGTAACCGATCCTAAAATCTCAACCAACGGGAGAGCCTCTTAGCTACAAGGCCTGACCCCCCCTAAAAGCCTTAGGAGACCCTCGAAGCTGATGCTCACCAACAGCTGCAGGCTGCCCGGAGGTTGTACCAGAAGATGGCGCCATGTAAGCCGCTACTGTACAGAACACGCCGTCGTATTCCTGTGTGAAAACAGTAGGTAGAACTTGAATAAAACAATCCAGCAAAGAAGCTGTTTATCTGAGTGGCTTCCACAGACGTTGAAGAAATTAAAATTCAAGTCAAAGTTCATGGGCCGCATTCTGGCGGGATAGGGAGGAGGCGGGTTGAACAACATAACACTAGAAAGGTCATCCGGCAGGATACGCTAGATCCCCGGAAACCGCAAACTTCCAGGTAACGAGACAGTCGATCAACGAACCAAGGCCAGCTGCCAAAGTGAATATCTCGCGATTCCAAGGGGGTGAAATCTGGCTTTGTCTAGACACCAGAAGAAGCTTGGGCCGATCCCGCAATCCGACCACCAAAAACGGAACATCACAAGACGCAGTGAACGAGACAAGATCGATTCTAAAGTTTGGGAAGATGAGACATCTGGAAGGTCTGTCCGAGTGTTGCTATCTGACGCTCCAGAAAAGTTGGGTGCCAAGTAATGACAACAGAACACTGTATCAGCTTCGCAAGGGGACAGAGATGTAGGAGAGACCGATTACGTCTGGACTATGAGGAATGGTGGAAAGAATGAAGAGAATACCGTCTACCCGAAACCGGTATTCCCAACGAATAGCCTTTCAGGTTTCCCGACACGGGAATCTCATCAAAGCGGAGCTGGTCTTCATTCTCGCAGCCGGGATTGGCAACGAAAGCTTCGACAAGTATCACAAGAGATGGAGGCACAACTGCCCACTTGGGTGCAAGACCATGGTGCTAAAGATTTGCGGACAAGCTTTCCGAGAAACACAAAAACAACAGGTCTAGTTTTCAGCCTATTACGCCATGACTTCAAGTTCCTCTGTCAGAGACTGCGTCGAGCTGTCTGGGCCCCTTCTGAGAGAAACCGCCTTCCTTCCTTGAGCCACCTACACGGTTAGATCTTTAAATTTCTCTTCCGACAGCAGAGAGTATTTGGCAGCACTGTACAATACAGGGCTCCTCAACCACTAGCCACTGTTCGGGGCGGGTGAGTAGAGGATATGGGGGATGAGGACGATGTCAACGGCGCCCTCTCCTCGACCACAAGCAAAAAAACAAGATGCTGTACAACCTGTTGGACTGTTCTTGACGCGGCCACCATAGACCAAAAATTCCAGGTATTCAATCCTTAGGGGTACTAGAAAGCCCACCTGATGGTAGTGCCAAGGCCTAAAAAGTCACAAGAGACACACTTATTCATGTGCACCTACGACCGCTAGAGACTTAGCAGGTAGGCCCCGCCCCATGCATTCTTTGACCTGGACGTTGAAGAAGCCGAGTTCAAGTCACTCGACACTAACTATTCGAGGGGAGATTTGAATACACATTAGTCGATTCGATCACATGAAAGCTTATAGTCCTTAAAGAGATTCAAGCTCACATCAATGCGCCGGAAAGAATGTCGCAAAATCCCTTGTCGGAAGAAAAAGCATTAATAATAATGAAAGCCCATAGTAATGACGTATTACAGTCATGCAGAGGACGTACACATTCAAACGTACAGCGGGACATGTGTCTAACAGCATTCCAGCCAAAGGCCACAAGTGTTTGGTCACGGCTTCCATACCATGCCATTGGAGTGATTGAGGTGATTGGTGCCACACAAATTGTGCTCTCGAGACACCGACCTCTTGCGTTATCAAGGGCCTCTGGCACAGCCCAAGACAATTTCTAAAATGATTACTTATTTCTGAAAGCGTAGCTCGGATCGAAAAGGGTTTCAGTGCGTATCCACAGTTGCTGCTAGCTTCAAGCCCTTTAGTTTCTTAGGACTAACAAAACAAAAGGACTTTGCATCTCATCGACAGGCTACAAGCCAAGAAAGGTTGTTGATGATGAAAATGGTACAATATGCATATGCATGCAGGTACTCTCTACTCCCCACCTGAGTTGGGGGGCTGGGCACCCGAGCTGCCGTAAGCCCAAAGGAGTTCACCATCAAAGGTCACCTTAGTCAGGCAGACAGATATGCGAAGTGAGGGGATGGGTTACTTGGCGGTCGATCTTGGGAAACAAATAAGGCGCGTACGCCAAGAGGGTGTTTTCCGACCGGAGCCAAGCCAATTCTAGTCCGAAGCATGCAACAGTATTCGTGGGCATCTCCTGTGCGTGCAATCCCATTTGTAGTAGAGGACAGCAATATTATTCGGGGATAGGCCAATTCCGACTTCTTCCTCGTCCGCGTGGCATAGCAATAAAATAGCTAATGACAAGGTATCATGGTAGCAATCGGAAATCTTTTGTCCTATTGAGACAGTTGAAAAGCTCCTTTCAAATATGAGGCTCCATCAAGACTAGCCCATCGTTCCGGAGATCCTGTAGTAGATCCGGTCTAGTCCACAACAAGGAAGAGCAAAAAAAGCTGGGAAAGCCGAACATGGGCCTGGAAAATAAAGGAAGGCTGAGACCATGGATTCAACTCCGGACAAGGAATAATGGACATCGGACAGGGGGCAAATACCCGTAAAGAGATAGACGAAAAAGAAAACCTGTGAAAAGTCTAGAATCTCAAGAGAAAAAGTCCGAGAGAATTATTCCATGGGGAGCCCTGTCCTCAACTTGAGAAGACATGCCCCCCCGTCCAGTGTACCATGGGCAACGATTTGCTTACGTGGCTTGCGAGGTGGTGGGAAGCAAACACCATACAAACAACGTGATGTTGAAAGAGGAAAAAAGAAGAAAAAGCCTGATAGAAAGGGAAAGCCCGGTTCAGCCTCATGGAAAAAGACCAGTGGCGACAAGAAGAGATAGGATATTGGATTGCAACCTCACAGAAAGTTTACGCGCGCGTGAAAGGAAACAGTGTATTGCCTGCTGCTAGACTTGCAAAAACAGGCTCAACTTCCAGCAAGCACATTGTTTTCTGCTCATAACTCATGGCATCGAGAAGCCATTTGCGGTATGGTGGCGGATAGCTAGTGGTCAGAACTAGACTGCATAGTACTTTGACCCTTCCCCGTTGCCATTTATTGCCAAGACTTCGGTTTCTACCACCCCTGGCTATCTTTCAGAAGCGTCGTCAGTCGGGCCGCGTCTTCGCTTCACAGACCCCAAAGCCAGAAGGCAGGTAAACAAATATGGTGGCCACTGAGGGCTAACTTTGCCAACAGGCCCTGTGCCTGTACGTGCTGTGCTGTGCTATGCTATACGTATACCCTGTACACATACGTCTGCTGTCTGTGCGAGAGACTATACACGAATGGGCATGGGTTTAACAGCGGCGGATGAGATCGGCCTGGTCTAGAAACGCCTCATTGGCTATGCGGTTGCTAGCAGCAACAATATTGATGACATAGAGTAAGGGTGAGGAGAGAGGCCTAAGGAAGGCTATGGCTTATATCCAGATACCATTCAAATTTAAATTTAGCTATCGCGTAGCGCTTTGAAGCCTTTATTTCAAGCTTAGAAGACCGATTGCTCTCGACCAAGAGTGGGAGAAGATAAGGGGAGAAGGGAGAAGGCAAGGAGACAAACGACCCTACCTACTAGAAGCTGAGCGGCAAGGAGTAGGAAGAGAAAAGAGGGGGTGGAGATTTTCTCTAGGGATAGAAGTTGTGGCTGCGTTGTGAAAGAAACACATGTAGTCGAGGGGCTTCAGAGAGCCTATATCAGAGGACACAAAGGCAGTTCTGCCGAGCAAAGGCTTCGCCTCAGTGACCCGGTTGAAGAAAACGATAGAACCCGTGGCATAAAGGGAGAGAAACAGCCTGGCCGCCGTTTGCTTCTTCTCCTAGCTCCAGCCCTAGCCCAATAGCTGCGGTTTCGCGATTTGCCAACCCCTATAGCCAGGCTAGGATTTCTTTCACTAACTAGTGTTGTCACCAAGCGAGAGCCTGCCTATGATCCTACGAAACACAGGAGTCTACTAGCTGCGGAGTAAGGATGTCGCTGCACAAAGATGGTCTGGCTTCTTTGTAGTGCCAGGCTAGGCCGCTGGGGTCACAAGCAATAGTTGGTCGTGCTAGAGGAGGAGGCCTGTAAATGCGAAAGAAATAAAGCTGTTGTCGTTGTCGTGTCTTATACGACGTGGTAGTTGGCAGCGCATTGAGAAAAAAGCCCGCGCTGCGCTGCATAAACCACGCTTTTGTTTCATGCGGACAGGCAATATATTGGTTGCTATTATGCAGATGGGTGCTGGCTCTACGATAGCAGGTAAACCAAAAATGTGGTTATAAGCCTTTTGATATTGTCGGATGTTAGGGTTGTGTATTATGGTTCTATGTCATAGCCTGAAAAACGGGAGGGGGAGGGGGAGGGGGCTGATACAAAAATCCCCAAAGAGCTACATTAATGTGGTACATTGGCCTAGTTTGTGGGTTTAGGGCATAAATCCACGGCGTCAGTCGCCCTCTTGAGCCTGGGAGGGAAGGAGCACTAATGATCGACGAAAAAACCAGCGGCTTTGTGCGAGGAAGGATTTCAATGGAGCGCACAAAGCAGACGATCACAAGCCGAAAAAGAAGAAAACGAGTGAGACAGAACACAATATGACTGGACACAATGGATCATTTGATGCATGGGAGAATGACATAGTTAGACGGATTCAGTCTGATGACCTCGGAAAAGACGCCTCGCGATAGCAGCAGGTGGCGAGGGCGGGCCTACTTTGGGCTTGTAGACGCCCACGAGAGCAAGTAAAGGCAACATGGCTATTTTAGTTTGGTGAAAAGGTCCATGTCCGCGGCTTGGGAGAGCTGGCACAAGGACTTCTCTGCCTTCCTTCATTAGGAGCAATAGTAGTGGCAAAGCCGGGCCACATAGTCTGCTAATGTTGGCTATCAGGTACCGCCTATCAGGTGCTGCCGCTCATCAGGTACCAGTGACGAGGCCCACAATTTGCTCTAGTCAGGAACTCAACTTAAAATTCCAGCGAGCTAGCTGGCCAAAGTGGAAAAGGAACTACAAGCCCCGAGAAAAGGCGTGTCTCACCCTGCGACTGTGGGCTCAGTTGCATCTGGCCGCACCGAGGACAAGCAAGCACAGTATCAGGCACGAGCACGAGCATGAGCACTGGAGCTGGACTTGTCCGGTCTTGGAAGCGACGGTTATTGGGTTGGCCCTCCTGCAGAGAACGGGCCCTCGACCAGCCTCAATCCAACACCCATTTTATTGAATGGAAATTGAAACGCATCTGGCCACGACAGCATGTGCTCTGAGCGGCGAGGGAGAAAGGAGAGGGCTGGAGTGAGAAGAAAAAGGCGCTGGGCTCAAGCCAGCTAACCCGAAATGGATTTTCACGAGCAAACAACACGGGACAGCCCAAGAAACAAAGGAAGAGAGCTGGAACTGGAACTGGGCCAAGGGGGGAGGGGGGCAGTAAGACGCTGCCAAGGACAGCCGATCGCAGCTCGCAGCTCGCAGTTGTGCAGTGTATGCCGTGCGCTGAGCCTGCGGTAAAAAGAAAACCAGGTGGTGGAATTTTCGGCCCAGGCAGCCCAGCCGCAAGCGTAGCGCCCCCCGCTGGAAACCATTCTTTCTGCGCTCGTGTTCTTCTGTTTCTTGTTTCCTGGCTGATTGTTGCTCCGTTTATTCTCTATTTTTCGTCTTTTTCCTCTTTCACCCACGTTCTCTTGCCATCAAGGCACCCGTACCCATTTCTGGCCCCTGCATCGACAAATGCTGCAGGCAGCTCCTTGCCTTGCCCATGGACTGGAAAGAAATGGTGAAGTTAGCAACCATGGGCAGGGAAGAAAGGATCAGAAGGATTGAGAAGGCGAGAGAAACCCATTGACCCCTGCGTCGACCCCTGTCCGCTACCATAAGCCAAGCCAACTTGACTGCTTTGGGGTTGATGGGATGGGAACCTGATGGCGGTGATAGCCAGCCTGCACCTCAGTTAGTGCGGTTGTGTGAGAATCGCGCATTCCAACCGAGCTTTCCCTTTTTTCTTCTTTCTTTTGTTCCTCTTTTTCTGGTTCTTTTATCTAACTTGCTCTTGCCCTTGCTTGGCGCTGTTCGCCCAGGTCGGTTATGTGGCATGAACTGATTTAAAGCCTGGCGTTTTCCCATCTTTTCTTTGCGCTCACTTCTTCTCTCAGACCTAGTATCTCTTCTGTGCTCTACCCCTCCCTCCCTCTCTCGTCTCAAGCCGCTGTGTGGTTAACCGACAGTCTCTTTATTTTGCTTTTTGCCATTGCTCGTGCTTCATCTTTGTCTCTATCTTGTCCGCACATTCTGTGTTTTTTTCTTCCTTTCCATTGCTCTTCAGCACTTGACAACACTTGCACGTCGCGAGCGACTGCTTGTTTCCATTCTTTTTGCACGTCCAACTTAGGCAATACTTGCTTCTACAGTCCTTTTTGCACCAAAGTCTTGCCAAATCAAATATCCACCCACATCACATCAACTCACCACTTATTCACATATCCTTCGTGATGTTCGTCAAGTCTCCTGTCGCTAGCCTTTTGGCTGCCACCTACATGGCTAGCAGTGCCATGGCTGCGAACAGCTTCCGCCACGGCCATCTTCACCGCCGTGCTGAGGCAAACAAGATCGAGGCGCGCGGCGAAACCGTAATCCACTGGGTCACTCATACCCACACTGAGTATGTCTATGCCGGTGCTGGTGGTGGTGCTCAGGAGACTCCTGCTGTTGAGGCTCTGAATTATGGCGCCGAGTCCACGACTACCACTACTGACGCCGTCCCTGCTGTTACGCCGACCTCTTCCACTAGAAAGATTCCTGTGGTGCAGCCGTTCACCTACAACCAGGCTTCTTCTAGCTCCACATCTTCTGCTGCTCCCCCTCCTCCTACTATTCCTGCTGCCACCCCCGAGCCTGATTACAACTACGTTGCTCCCGAGGCTCTGGCTGTGGCTAGCGACTCTACTACTACAAGTATTGCTTATGAAGCCGCAGCTTTCACCTCTAGTTCTTCTGCCGCCGCCGCCACTTCTAGCTCGAAGACTACCACTTCTGGATCAACCTCTTATTCCGGATCAACCTCTTCTTCCTCTTCCTCTTCCTCTTCCAAGCGTGGCCTGGCCTACAATGACCTTATTCTGGATGCTTTCTTTGAGAAGAAGTCGTTCCCGTGGGTCTACAACTGGGGCGCCTTCGCTACTGGCCTCCCAGAAGGCACTGAATTTGTCCCCATGCTCTGGGGTAACTCAGACTACTTCACCAAGGCCTGGTCAGCTGCTGCTGATGCAGCTATTGCTGGTGGCTCTAGCCATCTTCTTTCTTTCAACGAGCCTGATATTGGTGGCCAGGCTGATATGGACGTCGATACTGCTATTAACGCTCACATCAAATTCATGGTTCCTTACAAGTCTCAGGCCAAGATTGGCTCGCCTGCCACATCCAATTCTAACCTAGCCAACGAAGGCAACATCTGGCTTAGAAACTTCATTACTGCTTGCGATGCAAACTCTGAGTGCCATGTCGACTTCTGCGTCACTCATTGGTACGATGAAGCTTCTGCTGTCGAAAGACTGTACTCTCATCTCGAAGAAGTCCACGAAATCTGCGGTGATCGCGAGATCTGGCTGACCGAGTTTGCCCCTTCTGGCTCCGAGGAAGAGATCATTTCTTTCCTCACCACCAACTTGCCCAAGCTGGATGAGCTGTCCTACCTGAGTCGCTACTCTTACTTCTACGCTGCTGTCCCTAACATGCTTACCTCATCGAAAGCCCTGAACTCTGTTGGCGCGGCTTACGTGGCATAAAGTCTTCAGCCATTAAAAAAAAGAAGCGTGAGATTGCCAGAGGTTGAAATTACGCCTAAAATATGAAGCATAGACAAACACCCTGCCGCCCTGTGCTCTTGTTTCTCGATGATACTAGCCTGGACCGGAATACGCGACCTTTGCCCTGTCTTTGTATTGTTTGAATTTTCGTTGGTTTTGTTTTTTTGTTGAGATTTTGGTTCCTGATTATGTGTATATACCACTGCCTTGTTTTTCTTCACTTCAAATCACTCGCTTGGCATGGGGTCTTCGAGATTCTTCTCAGTATGACCTGTGCGAATTCTTTTCTCTTCTTTTCTTTCTACAAGCCTACTGAATGCTTGGGATATGGAGGTTCCTTGTTGGCTCTTTCACGTCCTGTTCACTCGTTGCTTTCAGTGGCCTTGTCACTTTTCTTCTTTTCGTGTTCTTGGTCTCTACCGGAACGTCTACTTGTCATTTTCTTTTCCTTTTACTCTTTTGTGTATTGTGGCTTGCTTCAAGGTGGTTTACAGATATTTCTGGCGCGCTTTTCGATCTTTGGAGGTCCCCTCTTTTCCTGTTTATTGCTTCGCCGTCTTACGGGCTGGGAATTGCTCTCTGCATGCTGGCTGGAAGCATGCTGTTGCTTGATAGAACACTCGCGTGTTGATATCTCCGCGCAAGTGTTATCTATCTGCACGATGCATACAGGGCAGAGAGCCTTTTGAACCGAATATGTAGGCGGGGGGCCTGGAATGTAAACAGATATAGAGCTCTAGACTTATGCCTTCAATGGAACTGGACCGGATTCAAATTTATGTCTTGTGTGTGTTTTGCATCGTAGCCTGTTTGTCTTGTCTCCATGAACTTTGGGCTATTCGTGTGCTTGAGTTGCCGGGCGTTACAGTGGGTTGGTTACATGAGGCTTTAGATTAACACTCGCTAGATGACATCCTAGGACATGACACGAGCTGTGAGTCGACAGCAGTCAAACGTTGAGGGGCCTCGTTTCAGATTGTAGACAACGCTGTGGCTTACTTGAATTGACTGTATTTGATATCCGCCTGGCTCTCCGGTGAATGCCTAGATCATTATTGGCGATTTGTTTTATTGCGTGGAACTAACTGGATAGCTTACGAACTCTTTAGGATATATGATTTCTAGCTTGTGCCTCTTATTTTATTCTGTTGTTTATCTGGACTGGACGCCAGCTCCAGACGCTAGTCAGAGAAGGCCTCACAAGGCTTTAAAAGGGTTGGGTAGGATGGGGTCTCAGTGAAGAGAAGAGTCGCAGGGCATGGTGACTTGCGTCCTCGTGGAGCAACCCTATGCCCCTATGCTCAGGTTTCAAGGGCCAACGCGGAAGGGAGAAGATGGATGGGTAAGCAAGGCAACGAGAAGTAAATGAAAAATAATGCTCCTGTGCGTTAGGCATATCGGTGGCATTATTCACTTGGACCTTTCTGGCGTCCTTGGCCGCACTCGTGTCAAGTTATACTGACATACCGTCGCTCTTCTTGTATTGAATTTTGTAAACTTACATCTGTCTTGTCATAGCCTATCAATATCTATCGTGATTGAAACAAATGTGGGTTTTCCCTGAGCCTCCACGTGCATGGTTTTGTCGTCCGGCACTACCTCTAGGCAGATATGCACGTACATCAAGGATATCTCATGGCTTTCCAGAGCCTGTATTTGCAACGAAAATATGTTTCCGCTAACATTGCGGCTTATATGAGGAGCGCGCCGACAAAGCTCGCGCGACGGAGTCTCGGCGAGCCCTTTCATTGAGTTTACCTTGAATGGCTTTGTATATCCCAGCGTCCCTCCAAGATGATCGGTCTTTGGGCAATTGTCTCTCGTCTGGTTCTTGACATTGGACTTGAATGCGTCCTGTTTCCAGCGCCTTGCCGCCGCCAGAGACATAGTTCTCTAGGCAGCCCGGTATTGTTATTGTTATTGTTATTGTATTGATTAACGTCTACCTACTGTTAT
>NETT01000641.1:0-12186 GCA_003449175.1 Ceratocystis smalleyi
CCCTCCCCCCCCTCCCCCCACACTCCCTTCTGAGCTTGGACACCCAGGGCTCTTTTTGGCCCCATGGTGGTCTCTATTCTATTACACTTACACATCTTTGTAATCCGGACTGTACTTTCCGCTCGTACCTTCTAACCTTTCTACATAAATACAGGTCTCCCTCCGCTCTTTCTTTCAGTCAATCCAAAAGAGCTTTGACCCTCACTCTACCATCACTTCTTCACCCAACGTTGGTCTTTCAACTTATAAATCTCCGTCTTGTCCTTTACCATCTACAACTGATACGCGACAAGCTTCTATTTCCTACTCTTCCCCATCCTTATACACTGAGAAACCCTCTTTATTTTCGGAAAACACCCCCCTTTCTAGTAGCCCCACTACCGTGAGCTCTTCCCTTATCACCCAATCCCTGCCTACGACAACAGCAATGAAGAGCCACACTCATGCTTTGCCTATGCGCGATTCTAGTCGCAGAATCACTGCTGCAGACGTTGAGTATATCACTACCGAGGATTTAACACGCCTGATATCTCGTTCAACTCCTAGCTCCATTTCTAAATCCATCGATTCATTATCTCTTCCAGATCGCCGTGCCTCACACCCGGGCAGATCTAATACTGTGCCAATTGGCCCTGATCAGTTTGGAAACCCTATTGCACCTGTTGCCATATGGACCAAGGTCAGCAGAGAAAAGTTTACCGCCGAGGCCCTCCGTTGCTTCAAGAAACATTTCGAGGCATTTCCTAGTTTTATTGCTATACTCGGTTATATTGGCAATGAGGAACTGCAGAAACTATCCGATTTGAGCTGTCGTATTCGCCAACATCGGATGCGCTACGCTATTCCATCCCACAAAGCAGTCATCCAGAACGAAAAAGACCGCTCGAGTAAAGAAAATGCCAGAAGTGATCAGAGAGGATATCATCACGGACAACACCACAAGCGTGACTACACCTACATTGAAGAAGCCCACCCCCGGCGCAAGGGAAGTGATGGCAAATCATACGGGGATCGGCATACTAGCTACCATGGCAAATACAGCCAACCCCGCCCAATCTATTCTAAGCAATCCCACAACCGCGCTTCTTCCATGTCTCTAGTGATGCCTGGCCCTCAATCACACGATTCGGTCTCCCGCCCCAAGCCTACCATCGTGTCTCCTCCCATCTCAAGCTCAGGCATCACAGGCCCTAACATGACACTTACCTTGACAAATGCTTCTACTTCACGATCTCCCACTCGCCCCAAGAGCATTCTCAAGAACGCCAATCCCCATGACGTGGTTTATGATTCTCATAGCAACCCCTCCGAGGTTCCGTCTTCTTGGCCAAGACAGTCCCATGTGTCTCACCTCGAAGCGGCCATCCGGAACAGCAGAAACAGCACTACAGAACATAGCGACTGCGGATCCCACACTAGCTCAAACTCTGAGCGCGAGCACCGTCGCCGGTCGCGTCGTTCTGGCTCTGAGCGTGGCTCCTCGTCGGATGCTAGTCGCGAACGCTACAATCATGGCAGTGGCAAGACCAAGGACAAGAAGAGGAGGCCAAGCAAGCCGCGCAGTGAGTTCTACACAGTGACCTTGGGCAGTGACGCCAACACGCCACCCTCGGCACGAAGAAGCTCTACCATGGTGGCGCAGCACGATGAGCCTCTCCGGTCTTCTGTTGCCCGCCGTGAGGGTCGTGACAGTATAAGCAGCGAGCCGAGACGTAGTAGCCGGGTTAGCAGTGATGAATACGACAAGGAGCGTGGAGAGAGAAGCCGCCAAAGAAACAGCCATGACTATTCAGCAGCCCAACGTCATGCTGAGCACGATGGACGTGAATACCGCAAAGAGCGACGCCCGTCGCTGCTGTCTGCTCTGAAGGGTGCGCTACACTAAGCACCGCGAGGGAGTCTTCTTCTTTTTTTTTTGTTTTCCATTATTCTGCGCCGGTTTTTCATCTTTGACATTTTCTCTTTGATATCCCTTTTCCATTTTTTGCTGCCTTGATTTGTGTCCTGTTATGCTCTGCTGTTTCACGTGGTATGTTTCTTGTTGTTCGTTTCGTTTCGATTCTACTTTTACTTGTTTACTGGGTTTGGATGTATGCTGTGTACCGTACCTGCGTTATTGTTTGTTTCAAACTCGGGCGACGCAGTGCCGTGGAAGATGTTTATTCGGATACAGTTTGTTTGCACGTTTTTGTTTTTCTTCTTTTTTATATCCTTTATAAAATACGAAACTTCTCAGCAAGATAGGTTATGGCTCATGTGCCTACAGTCCTAGTGGCTGAGCAATTCAGCAGTGAAGCTGAGTTGAATCACGTTGCACGGTTCACTGCCCTGCCGTGCCCTGCCGTGCCCTGCCCTGCCCCCCCATCGGAAGCTAGAACCGAGGGGAGGCAAGGGCCTAAATATGGGACGAAGCTGGATTAGGTACTGCAACAGCAAAATGTAAAAGTAACCAGAGATGGGACGATAAACAGAACACAAATAACAGAGGCCTAACCATGGGAGAAGAGCGGAAGGCGATGCCCATTCCAGTTAGCTATCATTGTTGGGCGACATCATGTGCTACTGTGACATATGACAAGATATAAACCAACGTATTAACAGGGCATTTATAATCGAAGCCGAAATTCCACCCAGAACACAATAACAATAAGAAAGGGCGTGGCGTGGCGTGCACGAAGTGATGGAGACAGACTAGCCAGGCGGGATGGACTATTGGAGGCCTGTCCTGTTGACTGCCAATCACGTGTAACCCGCAGCTCTACCAAAAAAAGAAAAAAAGATTAATAAGCTCACGCCACACACAGCGCCCCAGCCCAAATAAGCCACAGCCCCAGGCTGCCTCTCAGCAAAGCCACACAGCTGGCGGCAGCTGCACTCGTTGTGGCGGAAGACGAAATAGTGGCGGCGTCTGACGAGTCACAGTTCTGAGAGAAGCCGGACTTCCCACACCCCGAACCACCCGACGACGACCCCGACGACGACCCGGAGCCGGAGCCGGAGCCAGAGCCAGAGGCCGCCGACTCTTCGCCCGGCACAGTCACCGGCACGTTGCTGCCTCCCGGAACTTGGCTGCTGTCGTTGCTTTCGCCGTCCTCGTCGGATCCCTGCTTCGCGCCTGCCGTCATGTTGGTGCCAGTGGCAATGAAGGAGGACAGAATTGTTTTCTTGTCAGAGTCCACGACCGTGTTGTTCGTGGCACTGATGTCCGAGTAGTAGTAGCTCGTCGCCTTGTTGCTCCCGGGCGCCGTAGGCGCATCATAGCACTCGACAGTCACTTCCGAGAAGGTGGCATAGTAGTAGCCGTGCTTCTGGATGTCCTCGCCATCCCAGTCGATCTCGCCGCCAGCCCAGTCTATAGTGCCCTGGCCATTCGTTGCCAGTCCGCCCGGCCAGAGCGACAGCTGCACCCGCGCCGGCGTCTGCGGAAAGTCCCACTGCTGGGCCGTGGCATTCCACGTATCGGCCCGCTTCTTGCTGCGGCCCAGGCGGCCGTCAACAAGCCAGTCAATCTGCTCGGGCGTCCAGCGGATCTCATACTCGTGGAACTCGTCAAATGTGTTGCTGATGTCGCTGATATTGCCGCCGTTGTTATAGTCTGGTATGCCCTGGAAGTAGTAGTTGGTCTGTGCGGTGGACAGATCGACGCCAATAAACTCGTAGTCGATTTCGTCTTTGACGTCGCTCATGAGAATGAAGGCCGTTACAACACCGGCCCCGCGGGACGTCTTGAACTTGGCCTTGACATTGCCATACCACATGTATGTGGAGGTTGCCATGACAGTGCCCACGCTGTTTTTGGGCATGGTCAGCAGGACATTGCCGTTGTGCTCTATTGGATTGCCCTGGTAGACCCAATCAGCCTTGGAGGGATCGCCAAGGTATTTGCTGGTGCTGACAAGACGGTCGGGGTCATCCCACTTGTACGTCTTGCTTTCACAAACAGGGCCTGGCACGCAGGAGTCGAGAGAGAAGGACATCCGGGGATCGCAGCCACCAAGGCAATACGCACCAGTTCCACAGGCGCCGTACTCTGAGCAGACAAGAGTTAGTGCCAAGTAAGTTGAGAGGGGCTTGTGCCAGGCGGTGCATGCACTGCACGACGGGGCGAGCGGATGCATGAGACTGCGGCATCGACATGTCACACAATGGCTTGGACGTGCAAAGGGGCAGATAGACGGTGGTGGATGGGACAAGTGCAGTGGCGGCAGACTTACGGGAGCAACAAGGTGCAGACTCGGGACACTTGTTTTGCAGGCTACATTCCGCCTGGTCGGCAGCTGAGGCGGGCGAAGATTGCCAGAGCAGAGCGGCGGCTATGCCAAGAAGGGTTGAGCGATACATTTCAGCGGAGCTCGCCTTGTCTTTCTAGAGTAGAGGGCTGCAAATACGCACGGAGAGGGCGTTGTGGCTGACTCGCTGCTGGGTGGGCGCTCTTATACAAATTCCCGGCCAAAGAAATACTCAAGGGCGAAAAGACAAGCCAAATTGCGAGTCTCAACTAAAATCAGGAGACCCGAAAGGTCTGCGCAGAGCACAAGCCAGAAGTTTCAAGAGCAGTAGGCTTCTGAAGGTTGCAGGCCTCAGACTGGCAAGATGTGGAACGGGCAAAGACCAAAGACGGGACCAAAAATATCGCCGGCCCTCAGAAACAGCAACACTAGCAGCAGCACAATGCTAGATGGGATGAAATATAGAGGAAAGGGCGAGGCAGTGTCCGTTCCTTGAAGATCAACCCACGCGATTGGAGCTTTAACACTCAGAGACAGGAAGGGAAGAACAGCACCAAGCGGCAGAAGACACAAGACAGGCAAGAAAAGAAGGGGGGGAGAAGGAGGAAACCTGGTGGACGATGGAGAAAGTCGAAAACCAAGAACGAGGAAACGGGCTTAATATGGTGCCGGGAAAACGGAGAACAACGGCCAAACGAAGATTGGTACCTGCATTGTGCATTGCTTTCGCCCCCAGTGCAAGTATCTGGGACAACGTCAAGCAATGTTACTTGCATGTACCTCATCCCCGGCCAGTCGCCTAATTTCCCACCCATCGGGACAAAAAAGATACCTGCCGCCTATGTCTTGAACCCTCTAAGATTGGTATGTGTGTACAAGATGGAACTCTGCGCCAGCGCCGGCTATCCTGCACTATCAAGCAGCATGGATGTATCTTTCCATACTGTCTCTGACTCTCCACGTACAACCCTATTATTTTTTGTTTTTTCGCTCCCTTCGGCAGGTGGCTGTATCTTGTGCTTGCCAGCTACTATGTGGACCGACTATCCTATGACCAGCAGTACGTACGTGCCTTGGCAACATCAGGAGCCCTCGAACAAGAAAGTAATAACCTAAGCCGAGTGCTTGGCGAGCAGCAAATACGGCCTTGGCCCCCATCGTTGTTGTTGCTGCTGCTGCTGCTGCTGCTGCTCCTGTTATTTAGCCCCCATCGCATCACCAAGCTATGTCGCGACGCGCCAGTGCTATCTTTCTTTGCATTCCCTTTCCTTGGCCCAGAACAGAAGGGAGAGCGCTTCCCTGTAGAAACCCGCCGTGCAATTCCCATCGAGTCACGTCGCAGGCGTGCAAGGGAGGGAAACAGGCAGCCCCCCGCTTCATCCATCCCAAGCTAGTTTCGGTGCTAGCTTCGCAAAAATGAGAGGAGCCTGGAACAAGAGAAGAGACAATAAAAACTAGGAATTAAGGCCGACCATCCACAACTACCAAAGGTACGTATGGAGAGGAGACAAGCCAAAGAGCGGGAAAATAACCTTGGCCAAGCCAAGATATGCCCAGAAACAGACACAAAAAGGAAATTACCCCTTCTCTCGACCCTCGACCCTCGACTCTCGCCTTATCTTCCTGTCGCTAAAAAGGAAACGCCCAGAAAGAAAAAGCTTATCAAAACGGGCAACTGCAACTTTGCTCCAGAAATTAAAACTAGCAAAATTATCCCACCAGCCACGAAAGCTACGTTTGGCAGCTGCCAATTTCCTTTTCCTGGAGTCGGGCTGGGGTGGCGTGGCACAGGACAAAAGGAAGCACGCCAAATGACTGCCTGTTGTGCTGCTCTCGTGGTCGGCGGCGGTGGGCGGTCGGCGGTCGGCAATTACTGTGACTCTGTGAGACTTGGATGCAGATAGATAGATAGATATATACATGCGTATACATATATATCCGTAATTCCGTTTCTTTCTTAGCAAGGCAGCCTGCTTTAGTAGGCACTGTACGTCAACGTGTCGCAAGTGCTTCAGCTTATCTCTTCTGTCCGACTAATTTGCCTGGCTCCATTCTGTCTTGACCCAAACGCTGCTTTCCGTCGTTTGCCGTGCGTGCCGTGCTATTGACTCCCCATGCTTCTGCTCGTGTTCTTGCTGCCCCCACTCCACCATTCATTCCACGCAGGGCCGGGCCAGTCGCGTATTTGGGGCGGCAAACCACAAAGACCACAAAACAGTCCCTTCCTCCCTGCCAATAACCACCTTAGCTCCATCTCCCTTCCATGTTGTCAGGCAAGACTCGCCGCCCTTGTTGTTTACGAGTCCCTCTTCGTTACTGTGTCGTGCGAGCGGGCTTCGTATCTCCAGCTCGTTCCTCTACGCTTTGTTTCGCGCTATTGTAGCTTTCCAATAAAAGATTAGCCATCGCTTTTTCCCTTTTTGTTAAGGTTGCTCGTATTATTGTTTTAGGCCACCTGTCGGTGTCTTGATCCGTTTGTAGCTATCGACCGGCGGTGCCTTCGTATTTACAGCATCATATTTAGGGTTATATCAGATAGAGTTAGGGTAGCTTACAACTACATGCTACACGTTGTATATGGACAACTTGAACATAAATATGTAATCGGAAACAAGACATAAAGGAAACACAGCACATAAATAAACGAGATCATGGCCAAGGGCACACGGCATGGCATGGCATGTCAGCAGCACAGCTAAAAGGGAGAACCGCAAGGCAAAACAGAAGAGGGAAGAAAAATAGAAAAGAAGAAAAAAACAGAGCAAAACAAGACAAGTGACAGAAGCAAATCTCCACCGCCGACCGAGAACAAATGGGACAAACAACACGGCTACAACTGCGTCTTGCGCTGGTTCTCTGTCTCGATCCTGAGCTAAGGGCCACAAAAAGAAGAAGAATCAAGTCGGCCGAGATGCCTAGGTGTATTGTATTCCAAGGTCACCACGGGCTTGTTTCCAGTAAGATAACCCGCAATATATGACGCGACGGGATCGAGACGGTTGACGCCTCATAATCCAGGAAGTTATAGCCCGCATAAAAACAAAAAGCCAGACGAAGGAAAAGACGGAGGTAATATGAGTCCTATGGCAGTACGGATTGTTCTATACCGAGAGCGCTGGTAATAGGCAAGAAGCGTAGCCAGAGTAAAACGAAAAGGGCAAGACATGAGAATTGAAAGTGCATTTCGGTACGAGGGTGCAAAAGAGAGAGAATCATATGGTTGGTCGTAGGTGTGCGAAATATGGAAGAAAAAAGAAAAAAAAGTAGAAAAAAAAGAAGAAAAAAAAAAAGGCCCGGACATCACATGGTGATATTGGGATAGAGAGAAAGGACAGGAAACTCCAATTGCTTGAAAAACAAGCTGGACTAGACAAAAAATAGACCTGACGGGACTGTCATTCAGAAGAATAAAAACAGTTCAGTCCAAGCCAGGCCTAGTTCTATGCATAACTTGATATCAAAAGACTTTCACCCAGGATATGAAATAGATTCTTCGGGTTAACAACCAAAGATTGTCCATCGACAGCAAGCAATAAAGAAGAAAAAAGATAGAAAACCAAAAACATGCAGGAAGCCATCTGCAATGAGAGAAGAAAAAAGAAAGAAGAAAAAAAAAGTGAACCGGGGAATCAATAGAAATAAAGGTGAAAATAAAAGGAAACAGGAAGCGAAGGAAAAAGAATAGGACCAAAGAAGGCCCAAAACGTCGAAGAAGCATGGTAAAAGCAGATATTTCAATGTCACTGCGATAACAGGACGTCGGCAAATAGCGCCCAGGCCGGAAGAACAAATCCTCGCATTCATAGCCCGAAAGAAAACAAGGGCTCAACTGCTGGTGAGACCAAGCAGCAACGTAAGCATGTGCCAGAGGTTTGATAGCCTCTATGATTTAACGCTGCTTGTTTGGCGGGAACTGGTCTGGGAAATGTTCCTTGGCGTATTGTTCGCAAGCTTTGGCAGGTTTGCCAACCTTTTGCCCAATAAACTTCCATCGGTTATTCTCGTAGTCCTTCATAGCGTTCAGGAGCGCTTGACTTTCGTCTTCGGCAAACTCAGCATAATGCATGTCCTTATACCAGTGTTTCTTGACACTACCTTCAGTACGCGCAGGAAAGGTCTAGTTAGACGAGGAAGTGTGTTAGCTAGACGCAAAAAGAAGAAAAAAAAAAGTTGCTACAAATAGTGACAGGCCTAAGCTTACCTTGGCAATTTCCGCCCAACTATTACCTGCGTCACGCATTTGTTTCAAGCGGAGCTCTTCTGCTGGTGTCCATGGTGTATTAGTGCGGCTCTTTTTAGCCGGAGGGGCCGGCGTAACTGGCGTGACAGTATCGGTGCCGTCAGTGCCGGCCGAGACCGTGCCTGGAACAGTAGGTGGTGCCACCTGATCAGGAGCAGAAAGTGGAGCAGTAATGGGCGACACAGTCACAGCGGTACCGGCGATTGACGATGCACTTGTTGGCGTTTGCGGAACAGCACCAGGAGCCGTACGCTTGCGATTGCGCGTCGACCCAGGCGTGGTCACCAGAGGTTGCACTTGAGGTTGCGCCTGGGCTTGGGATTGCTGTTGCGATGGCTGCTGTTGGGGTTGTTGCTGCGACGTCTGCTGAGCGGACGATCCTTGTGAGCTCGGTACCGGCACGGAAACAGAAACTGGCGATGTCTGCTGTGTGGACTGCTGGGTTGGAGCTTGGGACTGGTTTGGCTGTTGGGCTACGGCCATGGGCTGCTGGCTAGGATGCGGGTGAGAACCAGGCTGGGCAGACTGAGCAAAAGGGTATTCCATGCGATCGTTGCGACGGTTGACGTCGGTTGGGTTTTGGTACTGGTGCGGGGCCGTGCTATAACGCCTATATAAAAGAAGAATATTAGTACAAAGAAACAGGGGTTTTGGTCTTGATGTAGAATATGATTTGTCGAAATTTGAGCCAATGGTGTGCGGGTTTTGCTGGGTGGATGAAGGCCGTGACGGGTATTATCGAATTTAGTGATGCAAAAGTAGAGTATGCAGGCGCGGGATATAGATTGACTGAATCGCCAGAAGCAGGACAAGACAGGAACCAGAAGAAGACTAGTCAAGTCATTAGGCGGCAGATATTAGGCACAGAGTAGACATGCAGCCAGCTGCACTTGTAACTGCAGAGCTTGGGCATGAGCCAGAAAAAAAAAAGGCGCAAACAGAGCAAAAGAGCAGGATACATGCAGTGACACATGATTAGACGGGCTGGTTGGTCAACCCATGGACTTTTGTGCCAAGTGTGCTTTCTGCTAAACCAGGACCTTATGCCGTGTCTAGGGGATGGCCTAGACTGCACGCACTCAAGCTGTACAAAGGCCATGACTTCCATTTGGTCTGCCATTACGCAGGAAATCCTGTCGAAAGGAGCCCAAAATGTTGCTATCCAAGCGCCGACGAGCTTCTTTTAGGGGCAATGTGATCAAGAGACCAGTCTTCAAGGAGCTAACAGGGCTACTAGAATGTGAAATGATTCGTGTTGCTATTCAAGCGTGCAAGCCTGCCATCGTCCTCACACTGCCAAGAGGAAATGAAAGAGGTTGGTAGGTAGGTCTTTTTTTTTGGGCTAAGGACCACTGCTCGTGGACTGTGAATTGTAACGTTGAATGATCCACAAGCTACAAGCCACGAGAAAAATATCACGTTGGCAAAAGGCATTACACGCTGCAAGAGAGCACGACGTACGCCGTGATGCCAATCCAATACTTTCATCATAGATTCCGGGAGGGTTCAAGCATGACGGAGGTGCACGATAGAGGCCAGTCCCCAGCAAAATAACAGCAAGGGAATATGGCCAGCACATGAATATAAAAATTGGGATGTCTTGTGCCTTTTTCGATAATTGTCGGAGCGGCGGTTCGGGTGGTGCTTGACGATCTGCCGGGAGCCAGGTCGATTTGGGGGGTTTTTTTTTGGCAGACAAGATATAAGGTGGGTTTTCAGGGTTGTTCTGACGGGGCTCGAAGGGCAAGTAGATGGCTAGGAAAGGAAAAAGAAAAGAACCGAACTTACTGTATGCCATCTTGGGGATTTGTATTATTGAAAAAGGTCAAATCCGGCACGATGCCGACTTGCCATTGATGCATAATCTGTCGAGACGGAAATGGGGTGTTAGCTATAAATGGAATGCGATGAGTTGTGGTGCTGAAATTCGTGCTGCTGCTGCTCTTTTGTATGGCAGCAATTTTGCTTTGCGGCCGGTGCTCTGTTCTCAGCGTGGCGTGGTGCGCTTTTTGCCGATAACGAGCAAATGGGAGACGACAGGGAAGACCCCGAATAAAAGAGGGGATTGTTGTTTTTGTACGTTGCGAGGATATCGCGGTCCCGAAGGAGGGGAATATCCTGTCCGTATTAAGAGAACAAGACCGACGGCAAAAGGGCTTCGACGGGCTCTTGAAGACCGGCTTGGTGGTGTGCTTGCGATAAGACTATCGTGGCTATGAGAGCATGCGATAGCGATGCCAGTCATAGTAGAAGCTGAACAAAAAAGCAAAAAGAATCGCGAACGTGGGGACCTATTTACAGGGTCTGTCGATATACAGCAGAGTATAAGTCAACGCAGCGCAAAGCAGCAGCGACAAGGCACAAAAAACAGCGATGGCCTAGTCGCGCAGCAAGTTGCGCTAGATATTGAAGTCGTTGTAATCGTCTGTCGCGAAAATAATCATAGCGCAATGGTCGTGCTTGTATCGGCGAGGCTGGCGGTAGAGGACTGACACTTTCGACTCAGAGATGCAGATAAGTGAAGCGAAATAGCCATGAGAAAAGGCGTATGAATCCAGACAGGTACAAGCCGGGTCTTTGTCTAGGCTATTGCGGCTGCACAAAGCCGAGCGCGGAGAAAAAAAGAGAGAGCCGGACGAAAGCAAATTGAGAGAATTTGGGCTACAAGTAGCGCAAGCAGCAGCGAGGAAGCGAGGAAATCGAAAAAAAGCCCCGAAAAAAAAGCACAGCACAGAAGCAGCCTAGGGACAGGTTCCGCAAAGTATCAAAACACAGTATCAAGGGAAATAAAGTACTCACGGCTTGATCGTTGGGGGAAACCGACATTCCCAGAGTTGATGTGCGAGGTTTTGGATCACGATAGCAAAATTTTGCTGTTCCTGAAATAAAATAAGGAAGAGAAGAGGAGGGGAAGAAAAATAGGAAAAAAAAAAAAAAAAAAGAGGACAAAAGGGCCAAAAAAAAAGGCCAAAAGGGTTGGATGTGAGGAGAAAAACTAAGGAGGGAGGCGGAGGCGGACAGCTTGGTGAAAAAGGAAAGAAGTGTAATCACCGAAGGCCAAACAGAAAAAAAAGAGCAAGTCCTCTTGGAGAAGAATGGAAGGTGCGGGTTAGATGGCGCAAGGAACAAACGCAGAGCTGCGGGTGGGTTGTCAGTGCAGGCAATTGCCCTTGCTCTAACAGCAACGGCACGTAGGGTAGGTTGAGCAAAGTCGGGCTGTTCGCTGGGCCGGGTAGGTTTCTATTGGTCTGGCTGGGTCTGTGAGTGGGTGAATGAGGACTTCGAGACAGAAGAACGAAATGGGGAGCCAAGGACGTGGTCTGTGCTCTTGATGCTGCTACTTTACTGCGGTGCTTCTTTCTTGGGGCAGACGAAGGAAGCCTATCTAGTAGTTACCGCAGCATAGAAAAGAAATGAAAGTGAGGAAAGTGAGAGGCGAGAGCAGATGGAAATCACAGGAAAGGCGGCACAAAAAGGCAGGGCTAGGGGGGAAATAACCAAATGTGGAACGAAAACAAAATAAGGGCAAGAGCTAAGCAAACGGAGCGTCTGCAGTATGACTCTCGATTTGGCTAGTGGTTGAGCAGCAAGAAAAAGAGGAGCCTGCGTGACTGCACGAGACTTGTTTGTCCGTCTTGTCTAATCTGTCTGTGCTTTATTTGGACTGATTGCTGCAAGTGGCGGCGGGATCGAAGTAAAAGAAGATCAGGTGTGGAT
>NETT01000643.1:0-12041 GCA_003449175.1 Ceratocystis smalleyi
GAGGGTATGGGACGGAGGGGAGGGGGGAGGGTATGGGACGAGAGCAAGAGCACAGTAGAAGGCGAGAAGACGAAGCCGGAGCCGGAGCGTGATGATTTTTTTCTTGTGGTTTTTTTTTTCTTCTTTTTCAGACAAAAGTCGAGGAAGAAGAGAGAGGAGAATCTGGAGCTTGGCTTGATCTGCGGAAGCCACCAGGCCAGCCCTGATGTTTTAGAGCGAAATTGGTGTGGAGAGAAGGGCAGGACAGGGAGGGAAAGCCGCGGCAACAAAGGCTTGGCTTAGCTAGCTAACCCCAGGTTTTGGGCTGGGAGGAGAGTTGATTGGCGCCCGGGCTCAAGTAGGTTGGGCTGTCTCTGGTGATGGAGGTGGAGATAGAGATGGAGACGGAAAAACAAAGACAAAGGCAAATAAATGGAGATGGGATGATGGTTGCGTGGTTTTGGCCGGCTGAGCGGGTGCAAGGAGATTTGTCTGCAGATTGGATTTGTGTGATATTATGCTAATGATAAGCAGACTGCTGATAGACAGGGTACTTTTTGGGTGTATATTTTGTTGGAGATGGGAAGCAAGACTTGGCAAGGTGCCAGAAACCGCGGCGGGCTGTTTGTTGTTGCAGCGTGGGAGCAATCAGGAGACAGACAGACGGTGTGCCAGGGCAGCAGGATGGAGGAACTGGCGATGCTGGTGGTTGTGGAGGTTGGCCGGTGAGCAAGCTGGTGTTTGAGGACTGATCGTTTGGCGAGTGTGGTGTTGCGCTGGGTCGGTAGCATGCATGGACGGAGAAAATAGAGCCAAGTTGGGGGGGAGGGCGAAGGAAGAAGAGAGTAAGAAGAAAATGAAAGGGACATGGAAAAAAAGAAAAAAAAGAAAAAAAAGAAGAGGAAAAAAAGAAGAAAATGGGGGAAAATGGGCAAAATGGGCAAAATAAAATGCAAGTACCCAAGTACCCAGGCACACAGCACAGGGTACGTACAGCCCGCCTCCAATGCCACTAGTAAAACCACAGCGAGACCACCTACACCGGCTGCAAACAGCATGGCAGAAACAACATCTTGGTTGGTGGCCTGCTCCATCTGCTGCTGCATCAGCCACCCAGCCCAGCCGTGGTCCCCTCCGTGGCTCATGCTATCCCAGCCCAGCACTGTCGGCCATTCTCGGAAGCCCAGTCTGGCCCTGCGTCACTTGGACGTCTGGTGCCGACCAGGGTCTTAGCGGAGACGGGTCCCAGGCCCAGGCTCTCTGTGCAGCGTAATGGCTAATCTCCTGCTTTCTCGTTGGTCCACTGTGGCATGTCTGATCCCTGGATCCCCTCCCCTGCTGTCTGCCTCTCCGCAGGAGCCCAAGCCCCGGCTGAAAGGAATTCTGCCTGCTCGATGCTATCGCCCAGCTTCTAGAAGCTTGGCCTGGCGATCCCCAGCGCATCACGCACCACACATCACATGCCACCGCACACTTAAAGCCAGATGCCCCCTAGACACCAGACGCTGTATTCTAGCCGCCACGCCACCCAACCCAACCCAACCCAACCCTAATAACGCCACCCTAGCCAACGGCTGGGGCCCGCTTTTCTCCTGGAACATTCGTGAAGGGCAGGCAGGCAGCTTGGATGTTTGCTGATAAATGCTGGGCTTGAGCCAGACAAGGAAGCTGCCCAAATAAGAAGCCCGGCAGGTACCACCGGCTCGTGACCTCTCTCGTGATTCTTTTTTTCATATTTTTTTATATTTTTATTATTTTTCATTCTTTTCCTTTCTTGCTTGAGCTTCACAGCGTTTCGCCGTGGCCCTGCACCCCCTCCCGATTAGGCCAAACACCACCGTCTGTCGTCTTGTCTTAGACGGGCCTTACTTATAGGCATAGCATCTGACATTACTCGCGAGCCTAACGATTGTTCCTGCTCTTATCTTGCAGCCCGTCTTAGGCCGAAGCCCGCCAGATACCCTAACCCTCGACTACAACAACGGCGTGCAGCTATCATTCAACCTCGAGTGCGCTGGGGCTTGCGATACGATACTGGTTGCGTCATCTATTCACGGGGATTGATGTGGCCTGCTTCAACTTGAGCCTGGAACTAGTGCAAGCGAGTGCCCCGGGCTGTGCAGCTGTCCGTCCGTCCGTCTATCGGCCTGTCTGTCTATTCTACCGGCCGCCGGCCGCGTCTTTGCCCCCCACGGCTTGCAAATCGGCCCCTGCTGCCCCAGCCATGAGCCGCAATCAGGATCTTGCGTTGGAGCTCAAAACCAAGGGCAACATCCACTTCGTGAACGGCGAATTCATGGCAGCCGAGGGTCTCTATTCCAAGGCGTGAGTACTTCCTCCTCCCACCTCCACGAGGCGAAACTGACGGAATCGGCGTCGCAGCATTGTGGCCGATCCCTACAACCCTTTCCTCTACAACAACAGAGGCATTGCGCGGCTAAAACTCCAATACTACGATGCCTGCATCGAGGACTGTCTCAAGAGCCTGGACTTGTCCCCCGACTCGCTAAAGCCTACCTACTACATTTCCCAGGCGCAGCTAGAGCTTGGAAACGTCGAGGACGCTCTTGAAAATGCAAAAAAGGCCCACAAGCTGTGCGTCAAGTCGAAAGAATACAAGAGTCTGGCGGCCATCACGCAACATGTCTTGCGCTGCAAAAAGGAACACTGGGACCAGCTGGAAAAGCGCCGCATGCGTCAAGACTCCCAGCTTGAAAAGGAGGCTCTGGCGCTGATGCTCGAGTCCAAGCAAAAAGACCTGGTGGGCATCAGCAACGAGAGCGATAGACGGGAAATTGAGTCCGAGTGGGAGTCTAAGATGAACCGGCTCCAGGCTATTTTCGAAGCCTCCAGAGCCAAGAGCGAACAGAAACGAACGGTCCCGGACTGGGCCATTGACAGCATCAGCTTCGGCATCATGGTCGACCCTGTCATCGTAAGTCTCGGCCTATTTCCCATTGTCTGCTCTCCCGTCGCAGCAGCGCAAGCTAACACAAAGGCACAGACAAAATCCGGAAAGTCATACGAGCGCGCCTCGATTTTGGAACATCTTAAACACCAGTCTATTGATCCGTGGACGCGCGAGCCCCTCTCAATTGAAGATCTCCGGCCCAACCTTGATCTGAGAGCTGCCTGCGAGGAGTTTCTGGACAACAACGGGTGGGCCGTGGACTGGTGAACAGGGCACGCATGAGCTGGGAGGGTGGGGGAAGAGAGGGATAGAGGTTAAGTCTGCGGTTCTTCAATTCTGCTTGCTATCTTGTGTTTTCCGTTTTCCGTCCGTCGTTAAACGTGCAGCTATTAATTGTGCCTATCCATCTCACACACAGCATCCATCTCCGCCGACACATTGGCATATTTCACTAATCCAATGTTTGCACTGTTGATATCTTGTAATATTCGGCCACACAGAAGCGATGGAAAATTGGAATCTCACTCACACTTGGTTTGAGACAGTCCTAAAAAAAAAACGCCATGCTTCATCAGCTGAATAACCACTGAGCAGCTTGGTTGATCGTCCTATCTATCTGTCCTTGTATCAGACCAATTTCGTGAAACCATCTCGGACTAAACGGTGGGTGAGTTGACCTCTGAGACTACCTAAGCCTCGGACTATAGCTATCTCCCGCGCAACCTTGACCAGAACCTCCTACTCTTGATGCATGACGGAAGCACCAGGCACCCTGTCGCTCCTCTGGCGGGTGTAGGCACCTCTTGTCGAGCCCTGCTTGCTAGGACGGCCCTGAGAACTGTCTCAAACAACGCCTCGACGTTCTCGCCTGTTTTTGCACTGGTCTCAAAAAAAGGGATGTCGGCTCCCAGCTCCATCGAAAGATGCTGGCCCTCGATCTTGGAGATTTGGCGAGGCGCTTTGGTATAGCTGGCGCTATAATGGCTTCCTGCTGACTTGATGAGTGGCTTTGGTGTGACTGGAGGCGTGCGCTGATCGATTCTCATCCACAGACCCAAGATAGTATTCGGTGAATCATGTTTTGCAGGTTCGCTGGCTGTTTTGCGCCAGCTTTCTTCAATAACAATAGACTGGCTGCTTTCTGTCGAGGTCCGCGACGCGCGCAATGCTTGGTTGAAATTCTCCAGCCGTGCAACGCGGGACTTGGTAGGTCCCTGGATCACTGGCTCGCGGGTGATGGAGTCAACGTCACACTTACCCCCGACAAAGGCAATGATAGGCGCCCGATCAGCAACTTTGAGCGGCCCAGAAAGCCTGTGTCTCCGTTTTTTCACCGTGTGGCCAAACCGCTGTTGGACTTCTGCGTATATATGCTTGGCTGCATCGATGGATGAACGCCTAGTGACGTCATACATGATGATAACTGCGTCGATGCTGTCTTTGGACAGCGCTCGCATGCGCTCTTGCGGGCTCTGTAGAGATGGATAATTGGTCGTCTCGATTGTGTATTCGGTCAAATTGCGGTTTTGATCTGTTGTGTTCACGGTTGCAGATTCTAGCTCGAGCTTCTCAACGAGACTTTCAGACAGCCCGTATGGTGGTGATATGTCCTCCGGTCGGACTTGAACTAAGCCCGCCTCTTCTTGTGGTTGCACCGTGCTGTCATATGGTGACGCTGAGGTGATGCGAGCCTCACTGGAGGCCGCGTTGAGGTCTAGCATGATTTCTCGACGGCTAGAAACCGTCAAAGCAGGGTCATATGGAGGCGGATAGCTGCAAGTAATGAACTGGGCCATGTGTCAGCATACAATTTCTAGAAAGCGAGATGCATGGGCTGGGCTGTTGCTTATCTGGCGTACTCTTGATTCCAGGCATTTCTTTCCGACGCCAGGCGCGCCTAGAAGGAGAATCTTCACAATACCCCGCGGTTTCTGCTGTGGAACACCCATCGCGATGGCTGGGATTCGTGGATAGAAAAGAAGAAAGAAGGGAAGAGAAGGGTAGTTGGTGATGGAGAGAGAGTACAGCAGAAGAGTCTACGGGCAAGAGACTGCAGTCACCACGTATATATACAAGCAAGTGCACAGGCCTCAGTTGGGCTATTCGACGCATCGGCTTGCTTTCCGTTTACAGCAGTCTTTCAGTCGCTTATTTTACAATCTACTCAATGTGACACTCGAGATGTCCTAGCCGGCCAAGTAGCGAGAGACTCTCTATCAACGAAGGGGGGATGGAGCCTTGCGAAGCCGGGATTTGTTGGCGTGCTGTAGCAAAAGGAGTCGCAAAGTAGCACTCGTCTGAAGTTGAAGAAGCTATGGCGGCGCCTTATCGCTTTTTTGCGACTTATATTTCGTGGAAATACTGCCCGCAGGTTATAGGTAATGACGTATAGGGCTATATTAAGCCCGCAGTGGGCTATGCTATAGGTGGATTTACACCACGGCCATGAATGACATTTCACAGGCTGTAACACACCCGACTCGGCATTGGCAGTATTTTTCCGTACAAAGAGCTTCACCCGACATCTGCGAGTGGTGTGCTGATTAAGACAAAATATAGCCATGCCTAGTCTCGGACACCTTTGTTCCGGAGCCTGTTTTCTTGCTACCAAGACACGGACCATATATGTCGGCTGTCACACGAAGCTACATCAGGCATCGTGCCATTATATAGCAAGGCCAACGAAGATGAAGCGTCGTTCTTTGTTTGCAGAGCTGGCTCGCGGCAATTAACAGGAGAAGCGTACTGAGCCTTCGGAAATAGGATTTTACAACTCCGCGGAAGCCTGTTATACCATGCCTGGGATGCATACGGCAAAGCAAGTACAAGGTACTCATGCAAGTGGCTGCTAGCACAGCATGAGGCACAACTTGAAAGTCGATGCTGTTTTCTTCTTGTGGTGACCGCACATATCTGTGTAATTGATTGTATGACAATTGCGGATAGGCAGAAAAGAGGAGAAGCTGGGAGTCCCATACAGGGCAGCAGAGCGACAGACCCGAATACGACGTAGGACTGGCTGGCATTCAAGTACTAGTAGAAACAGCACATTGCATTGCATTTGTGGTCCAGTGCCTAATTTCACCGATGTCAGGAGTCTACAGCATGGTTTCCATGGGAGCAATGGAAAAATGTGCCAAATTCATTTCTGCCGAGCTGGTAGACGGCGGGAATCGGGGAGGCCAGGAGCGCCAGGAATGCAGAGAATGCCAGCAGCACAAGTATCTGCAGAGGCGCCTTGACATGGGCGGTCGTCGGAGTAGCGCGCGCTTTATAACTCGGAAATCCCAGGCCATCCGATGTGAAACACTGACGAGCTGTAGTAGCAACCCCCGCCGTCCAAGTCTAGGCCGTGGTTGGAGTACTTTCTGCCACAATCTAGAGGCTTATGAGATGTGTGACCACGGTGCAGGAGGGGGCAAGGATTGACGGTGGGTTGTCCCTATGTAAGCCGAGTGTAAAACACGACCATCGCAGAAGACCTGGACAGGTTCGAGGTTGGACTTCACGGGTAGCTGCGGGGTCCGAGTCCGAGATAAGGCTTACAACGAAGCCAAGATGGCTTATGATTGGCCCGACACGAGCGCCGGCCACCAACTTGTGCTACCGAGAGAGATAGAGAGAGCTATTTGCTGTTTCGATGTTGGCGCATACAAGGACCTTGGCTTGCATGCAAACTGAAGGGGGACAAGCTGTTTGGCTGAAGCCCATCGGAATATATGTTTGGCGTGGAGTTGTGTAAAAGAGAGACCGCCTAGCTAGAGCTGGAGCAGACCGTTGCTTTCAGCAGCTCAGTACACAGATGAGCCCATGGGTTGGGTTTGCGCTGTTGAGAAGCGGAGGGGAGAGGCTGGCGTAGAAGGCTATGCATCAAAGGAGATATGCAGAAAGTGAAGAGGCTGGTGTTTCGCCCTTGACAAGGGTTCGAATGCCAAGCCAAGTGGCATGGCATGCAGGTTCCTAGCAATAGCAGGCGGAGTTGTGTTTGGTGCCGAGTGGGTGCTTTAGACAAGGGAGTTGGGAATGGCTACGTATACGTATACGGTATGGAAGGTGACGGTGGATGGGCTGGACAGCCTGCCCGGATTCTGGTGTTGGCGAGTGCAGCGAAGGCGGTAGAGCCTAGAGTGGTGAAAAGGTCAGCCGGTATTAACTGACTGGATAGCAAAGAGAGTGCAAACAAGCTATGGCAAGCGCAAGCAGCATCAGGCCAAGGTGGCCGTGCGGTGCGAGGGCCTTGGCAAACATGTTTTGCGCGCTGTTATTGGGGGGTGGTGCAAAGACAACCAACGTCTTAAGAAGCTGGGATGCGCTGTGGAGAATGCTCTCCCTTCCGTTAAGGAGGTGCGGTTAGTGGCATAGGGGCCCGACAGCATGGCATGGGCGAGCAGTAACATGGAATATGGAATAGGCGAGGGGCGGGAGGAGAAATACCAAGACCAAGACTGAGATGAGCGAGGCATAGAGCTGCTAGCCTACAGAAAAACATCCAGCCGACCCGTTAAGCACCAGCCACCAGCAGCAGGCAAGACCGTTTAGACGCGTGTACATAGGCCTATATGCATACTGGTGGTAAATGGCTCGGAGTCCTCTTCGACAGGAGGCTAAGCTTCAACGCACATGCGTCACATGGGTACAACAAGCAGGAAACACCAGAAACAGAGCCGGGAAAGAGCCAAACTGAGGCGTGAATCCGGCTAGTTTTGGTAGCTGCCGTGCCTCGATCTCGGACTGGCAGCAAATTTTTCTTCTATTTCTTCTGTCTCTTGTCTCTTCTAACCTTTCCCCCTCTTCTCCCTCTTCTCCTGCTCCTCAGCTGGCCATCTTCGCATCCATCATTTTTGCCTTTCGCTCGCTTGGCTTACTTACTAACTCTGGCCTGGTTTGATGTCTTCATTTGTCTTATTCTTTGCAGCTAATTCAGTGTCTTTTGATCGGTGTCGGGGCTTTGTACTATCAGGAACTCAGGCCCCCCCCGGCTCCCGCTCCTTTTCCCAGTGGAGAACAACTGCTCAGATCATCTCTTTATCCTCTTCTGTCCCTAGGCATCGCTGTCAAAAGAGAAGACTGGCACTGGCACGCCTCTCAGGATATGATACCCCGCTACTGAGCCTCCCTTCCTCTAAAGCCGCCTTGCCTTGCCTTAATTGAGCGTTAGCATTTGTTAAGCAAAAAAGGACAGAACACGACACGTCCACCCTGTGCGTTGTTCCTGGATACACATAGCAGCCATAACTACCAAGTCTTTCTTAAATTTTGGGGGTGGTTGCCTGGCTGTGTTTACTGCCTTCTGCCATTCTTTTTTTCTCTCCCGTTATATCCGAATTCTGAATCTTGTGATCTGGTTCATCGCCTTTTGACTCTGTTTCTTTTTCATGTATTTTTCTTTTCCTGACTGTCTTTTTTCTTATGCTTCGGTCTCGTGCTACGTTTCCCCTTCTCTTCATTTCTTTACCAATTAACTCGTTACAGCTTGCGACATATGCCCACAAAATATTAAAAGGCCTGGATTCCCGCTCGTCTTAGATTCTGCCATACGATACATATAATCAAGTTCAGGCCCCCCTCCGTCTTAACGCCTCGAACATCACTTGATATCCCACGCGTCGCTCAAGTGCTACCAGCTCGGCGTGCTCATCTTTGTCTCCGGGTCTTCTTTCCTTTTTTCCTTCATCTTGTGTGGCTTCGTCCCGCGCTTCCCTCCTATATCACACATTGAAGAGGCTCTTGGTCTGTACCACCCACGATTCGCTCTCGACCAACTCACTACTCGACTTGCCAACCAATCGAATACAGCCACCAACCCACGTACTATACCAGTCTGCGCTTGGCGTCCCCACCTTTGTTATATTTACAATCAGCATTCGCACGATCCCCCTATTTGCTCTACTTCTATACATGTCGAGCCTGTCAAAGTGCATTTCTCCTGCAACACTTGGCCGTTCCATACACTTCACACATATACCCTTCGAATCCTCGCGCCGTCCATCGCCCTCTCATCACGCCCCCACGATTTCAGCGTACGCTCTTCGAACTTGTCGCGTCTCTCTTCCCTGAGGGCCTCTTGGCCTTTCCTCCTTCCTCTCTACGCCTTCCCTTGCCTGCTATAGTAGCTCGGTCTGCCATCCCCTTGCACACACAACAATGGCTTCCGATACGTCCATTCAGTATGCAGCTCACGTTGCCACTCTTGCTGTACGGAACGGAATCTCCACAGGCGATGCAAGCAGTCGACCAGCCTCGTTCAAGCTCATTGGAATTACATTGGCCGTCACGTCGGGAGTTTTTATTGGAATATCCTTCGTCATGAAAAAGTACGGCTTGCTCAAAGCCAACGAGAAATACAACGAAATTGCCGGCGAGGGATATGGTTATCTGAAAAATTGGTGGTGGTGGGGAGGCATGGTGCTTATGATTGTTGGAGAAATCTGCAATTTTGTCGCGTACGCTTTCACCGATGCTATGCTGGTGACGCCTCTGGGTGCCTTGGCGGTAGTAATCACCACCGTTTTGTCAGCTATATTCCTCAAGGAACGGTTAAGCTTGGTTGGCAAAGTAGCTTGCTTCCTGTGTATTGTTGGTTCTGTGGTTATTGTCTTGAATGCTCCCGAGAGCTCTTCCGTTTCAAATATCCAGGAAATGAAGCATTACGTCATTGCCCCAGGCTTCTTGGTCTACGCTGGCACAGTGCTAGTCAGCTCCACCATTGCTGCTATATACGCCGGCCCGCGCTGGGGAAACAAGAACATGCTGGTCTACATCAGCATCTGCAGCTGGGTTGGTGGGCTGAGCGTTGTTGCCATCCAGGGGCTAGGCGCTGCAATTGTAGCCCAGGCCCAAGGCACGCCTCAGTTTAACCAATGGTTTCTCTACGTCCTCATGATCTTTGTCTTTACAACGCTTATAACCGAGATTGTGTACCTCAATGTATGTGTTTCCCACATCTACCTTCTTCCGGCTTTACTGCTGATCACTAACCTATGCATACTCTTGATAGAAAGCATTGAACATATTCAATGCTGCCCTTGTCACACCAACCTACTATGTTTACTTCACCAGTACGACCATTGTTAGCTCTGCAGTCCTCTTCAAGGGCATGCGCGGGAGCACTACTTCGATTATCACTATGGCAAACGGCTTTCTCACTATCTGTGCTGGTGTTATCCTCTTGCAGTTGTCCAAGTCTTCCAAGGATGTACCTGATACGGCCGTGTTCAATGGAGACTTGGACCAGATACAAACCATTGGCGAACAAGATCAACCGGAAACGGAGCCCAAAGCCGATGCCATACGTGGGGCTGCCGCAATAGTGAGACAAATCTCCATGACTCGCCAAAGACGAGAAGTGGAAGAGTTTGAACGCCTACGCCAGGACAAGATGGCCGAACGCCTGTCACCGCACAACCCGGGCGATCCTGAGTATGAATGGGATGGTCTGCGACGACGCAGAACGCCGCTGAGCCGCGCTAGTATCAGCAGCCGCGGCACATCAATCGGCCCCTCGGTATATGGAATAGCCCCGGGCTCGTCCGTCTCGGCTACTCCTGTCGGCACTTTTCTGACGCCGGCCAAGCCTAGTAGCCTACACCCGCCGCTGGGCATGTCTCGGATGCCAACGGAAGTGGAAATGCAGGAGCAAGAAGAGCTGGAGCAGAGACGTGCTACTAGCCCTAGCATTCTCAGTAGTATTGCAGGTACTATCCGTAGTAAGAGACGCATGGTACCGCCTACACTTTCGGAAGTGCCTGGTGTAGTTCATCCTGTGCCTTTGACCGACATTGCGGAATCCTCAACTAAGCATGGGGATTATTCTTCACAGTCGCACAATTTTGACATTGAAAACCAGCCCACCGAATACCATGGTGCGTCTGCTTCCGGGGCTGGGGGATATGCCGAAATCAGTTCCTCGCCAAACGTGCACTCGGCACGTCGGCAATTTTCTTTCCAAAACATCTTCCGCAAGTCACACTCTCATGCTATTTCGCCACCGCCTGCTACCGAAAAAGACGCCCCCTCGTCCGGATGGCCGTCCGAAAATCCAGCGAAAAGAGGTACAAATTATAATGGACGTATGACGTTGGGGCTGAGGATGCTTGAGTCAAGCGAAGAGACAGACGAAGAACGACTTGGGTTGGTAAAGCAACAAACAACGAGCTCGAGTTTTCACTATGGCCACCAAGATGAGGACGAAGTCTATGAAGAAAAGATTGCCCCCGTGGTGGTAAAAACATCGGCATACACACGTGGTGGCGATGAAGCTGGCTCGCCCACGCAATCGCTAGCTTCCCCTTCTTCGTCAGAAGGGGAGAACTCGCTGCCTTCTCATCCGCGTATAGGGGGTCCTTATGATGTTGAGCGACTCTACAGCAGTCCTCCTGACGAAGGAGCCCCTCCTCCGGTTCCTAGACATAAGAGTCAGAAAGGCCTCGGCAGATATCGGAGAGAATCTGGTGCTGAATTTGGGGCTAGCTCGGGCTCGGGCTTGAGCTTTACTTCTCGGCCACCAACGACCACCCACCAAAGGCCTAGTATGAGATCCGACTCGCCCCGTGGCTATGAACATCCACGAAGCTACGGATATGGGCACAAGCGCGGTGATAGCTCTGGACGCCCCTGAAGACGAGAAACGTGGCAATGATTATGAAGTTGATGGTTAGTTTTATAGTGGATCGGCTGGGTTTATTCATCATTACTGGGCTTTCATTTTTGGGTTACAGTGCGGGTACTTTGGGATTGTTTCTGGCGTTCTTTTACTTTTTGCATAGAGATTATATTTTGCAGCACGCATTAAAAGCTGCAGTCTTGGACGACATGGCATTTCTTTGGCCTACTTCCTATCTACTGAGACAACGCCGTTCCTAAAAAAAAGCAGAAAGCGTCACAAGTTTTGTCGACACTGAAAGTAAGGCCGTGTTCCGTCTGTCTGCCTGTCTGGTCTACGGGGGTTGTTGATGTTGGTGCGGTGGGTGGTGTCTGGCTGGGTGCTTGACTCGACACTAGCCATTCAAAAAGGGAGACCCTATCGTCGGCCTGCCCCCACTCGGAGTCGAACCGAGGACCTTGTCATTACGAGTGACACGCGCTACCACTGCGCTATAAGGGCTCGGAATGTGATGATGATGATGATGATGATGATGATAATATATTTATA
>NETT01000644.1:0-12032 GCA_003449175.1 Ceratocystis smalleyi
GCGTAATTGGTGTAGTGGTAACATTAATCGTTGCCATCCGGTAATGATTTCGATTAGCCCTGGGTTCGATTCCCAGATTACGCAGTTCAGATGACGAACGAGCCTTTTCCTTTTTACAAGTTCAAGGAAGAACTTTACCTTCACGGCGTGATGTCCCAAACGGGGGCAGCCGGCTTAGACGGTGTTCCAGAACATGCTCTGGGCAGCCACGAAATGCAAGCGTATATAGGTTTCAGCTTGCTCCTATGGCATTGTTCTTCCTTTCTTTTCTTTTTCTTAAACAGGGCCCGGTAGTAGGACGATGGATGGATGCTCTTGAATCTACATCGCCTCAGGGCGTACCTACTAGAAAGCCGTTCTTAGGTTTCGCTTCAAAGCTTAGTATCCGCGTTTTCTTCATTTCCTGTCTTAACCAAGGTACAAAGATAGAACCTACATAAAGCATACGACCACATAGCACAAGTGCTTGGATATGACTCGCGTGTTTGTAAAAGGAATCAAATCTAATATCTTGTTATTTCATCATGTTTTCTTGTCCTCTTTCCCTCCCCTCATTACAAGGTATGCAGGTGCCATGAGGTAGGTAACTGGGGAAGGGACCAGCCGTAGACGTAGTCACAGCCACTTGTTCTGTGTGTAAGTTTCAGCCACTTAAATGAGCGTTCCCCAAGATTAGTTTCCCTCTTCCCCCTTTCTTTTTGATTGATTCAAGGTAGTGTTGTACATGGTTAGTTAGATAGTAGGTTGCTAGCAGTGCAATGGAAAGTTCACTCTCTTTACTGGGAGGCGGCCTTCTTGGCCAGAGCAGCAGCAGCACATTGGTCATGCTCATCAATGTCAACAGCTTCCCAGGGGTAGCAAATCCACTCATCGCCAACAGTGCGGGCAGCGAAGTAACGGTTAGCATCGGTAATGCTAGGAGGCAGGAGGCCCTTCTTAGTCTTGTCCTTGTTCTACGCAGTGAGGATTGTTAGCAATAGAAGCATTTGTTTCTGTGCTCAGCGTCTACTTACGTGCAGTACAAAGATGCCGAACTGGGTCTTTGGGGCAGTGGCGCCCAGGCGTTGCCTAGCAATCTCAACATCCTTCTCCAGCTCCTTGACTGCGTATTCGAGAGTAGTCCGGGTGTCATCAACCTCATCAACGATTAGGATATTCTTGCCAACCAGGCCATCCATCTCGCCCAGAGAGGTCAGGTCAAGCCACTGGGTGCGGGTGACCTTGGTGCCAGGAGCCTCAACGACATTAGGAGTAGCATTGCCGCCGCTGGACTCAGGTAGGCTCTCGTACAGAGACAGACCAATTGCTTGGATAGGGATGTTAGGCGAGCCGGGCTGCTTCAAGAACGAGCGTAGGATGCGTGCAGGTACGTAGCCACCACCACCAATGGCAATCATCAGCTGGGGCTGGAAATCGGCGAGGATCTTGGGAGCAGTTTCCTGGCACAGCTTGTGCACCTACATAAAAGACAAAAGAGGCGTTGTCAGTTTGACGAGGTCACGGGATGCGGGGAAGGGGAGCCGGCTAAAAGAGAGTCGTCATCTGGCGCAACATTTAGACAGCATGCATAAAACAAAAAGACAAAAGAATGAAAAGAGTCGACAAACGTCTTTGATGAGAGTGAGACTTACATCATTATAAGTAACGTAGAGTTTCTCAATCTCGGCCATTGTGGGCGGTTTGTGTGGGTTGTGAGATGGGACAAAGAGAATTCCGAAGAGAGGGTCTGGAAAGCGCGGCAAGAACAGCGCAAAGCAAATGAAGACGAGTATAGAAAAAGAGATCACAAAATGGCTTCAAGCTGAAGAAGAAAAGTAGGAGGCTAAGATGAAGATGTAATTAAAGAATGAGAATTCTACTGTGAGTGCTAAAAAAGAAAAAAGGTTGCCATGAAGAAAAACAAAGAAAAAGCCGAAGCGCAAAGTTTGTACTTGACTGGGATTGTAATAAGCATCAAACTTGCGAGCAATGACCCCACTAAAATATCGAATTTGATCCGGACCTTCTCTTGCCAAAAGACAGTCGGTCACCAAGCACTGGCTTTCTTGGTTGCTCAAGGCGTGTGTTGCTTGCAATTTGCCTGTTCAGCTACTCTCATTTTGAACACATTATTATGCTTACGCGCAGCTGCTGTGTATTTAGGGTTGATGGAGAGTCTGTCGGGTCACGAGTCACGTGCGGAGGAAAGAAAAAAGATCTAGGCGCCAAGGGTCGATAGTAGAAGAAAAAAAAAGAAAAAAAAAGAAAAAAAAACGTATATTGACGCTACTGCTGCGGAAAGCCCTTCTGTGCTTTGTGTCCAAGAATAGACAGCCTTCTTTTTTGTGGTCTCTACTTGGCGACTAGCCTCTTAACGGCCGCCGGTTATAGCTGGGCTTCGTCGGCCAATATATACACGCCGAACACCATGTCGGCCGGCTGGCTTGCTTTTTTTTTTTTTTGTTCTTTTAATTGCGAACTTACTCTGGACAGACCCAAGACAATACGTCGCTTGATGATTCCTGACTCTTCGTAAGACAATGCAGAATTTAAATCACACAACATGGGTGTTTATATGTAGTGTTATTTTACTCGGATTATACCCTAGCTATAAATGATTAAAGTAGAGGGAAGCAAAAGACGAGATGCATTGTTAGCGCTAACCGGATACCTAATCTTGGCACATTAAAGACAAAGTCGCTTTTGTGAGTCGTGACGTTAGCGAAATGTGTTGGGTAGACGTCTAAGAATTCGAGAACAAAGAAAATAAATAAAAAGTAAGAAAAGAACATGATATCCCTTTGTCGCTGGCATTTTGATGGGTGCCATCAACTTGCAAGGGTTTAATAGTCTCGAGGNGACCTACGGCCAACGCAAAGATGCAAAAATATGGCCGGAACATACAACACCGAGGATTCGCATGTGGTCACCCACCATACTACTGGTTCGGCGCTCTGCGGCTTGACTAAGGGGGAGCAGACGGGACCCCGTATTTTCCGCAGGCTATGGTCGTATGTCGGAGTAAATCCGGCCCGAAGCTGAACTATATCGCTTTCCGGCTTGCGCGCCGGACTAATCACCGAGGCCTACCCCCGTGCCGACACTCGGTGCCCTTGTGGTCGAGTTTTTATTGCGCAGTCGTCAGATATCAAATCAAATCAAATCAAATCCCCGTGCCCCGCTGGATAGAGTCTCTGCCGGGCCCTCAAAGCCGTAACAGATGCTTAGGATCGGTCAGTGAATGCAAAAGCTGGGCACCACACAGCTCGAAGCCAGTGGGATGCGCCGCATCCCGACAAGGCAGAAGAACAGATTCGATCAAATGGCGTTGGGAAAGCTGTCTGGTAGGGTAAACTGGGTCTAGGACCACTGGAAAGTTCCCAAAAAAAAAAAACAAAGCAGTCGACTAGCCAGTCAAGGCCAAATGCATGAGCGAAGACCTCTTCCTTACAACGGACAATATCACGGACAACGGCGAGATACTGGATGAACTAGGCTTCAAAGTGGACCTCCGCCATTTGATGAAAGAAAGCGGTCCGAAGACCAGAAATTCCAGTGTAATATTGGATCATGCGAAGTTGGATGTCATCAACTGGGTGAAACGACGGCATTGAGGTACAGTCACTTGAATCTCCGCGGCGCTCTTTCAGTCGCAGCTCGATGCCGAAGCTATCGGTGATGCTAGAAGTTCCTAAGCTGCTTGGCCGTGTCGATGCCCATCTAAATACCGCTAACAGCAATACAGACGCAGCGTCAAGGCCGTGGATATCAATATACACAGGACAATCCAAGAACATCAGATGGTTTCTGCGAACTCTAGTATCCCTCTGTGATTTACCAAATATGCCATCAAAGACTTCAAGGCTAACCGGATAATGAGTCGATATCTGAAGTCTTATATGTCCTTTGCTCTAACTTGCTACTAGCACTCGGCATTCTTCCATTTGCCAGATTCTAGAATCAGGGAAAGCATCGTGTCTTATCTCTCATCATTCTGCGGGGTCCTCTTCCCAATATTCTCTTTAGGCATTGGAAGACAGTATCACTATATTTCACACCTGCTGAAAGGCTCTATGATTGCAAGCTCGGAAGGGCTGGAGAAGGGTAGGATTCACTCACACCGAAATATATATTCGCAGAAGACTTTCGACCAAACAGCTCTAGACCTGTATGGGGCGTTGGATAAGAGATGTCGTAGTGTGTACTTCTTTTCCAGTACAAGCATGGGCTAAAGACAGGTGGGTAGATAAGATACCGTGCATGGGATAGCGCTTTTGTCGCCAGCTATTGCATGCTTTTGAAGCCTCGGCTAAGAAAACCCTACTGCTATGAGAGCTGTGGTGTCTGTCTACAAAATAAAGCAAAGGTCTGTAGATATGTATCTGTGTAGCTAGTGATATATAGTACACGAAGTCTTGACACTTTGTTGCACAAAACACGTTCCATTCCCCCCTGCAATTCTCTTGTATGCTTGCCAGCGCCCGTTCACGGTACAAACGCCCGCACCAGTGGTCTCACACGCATGTGGCCTATCACATCTACTCGTCTCCTGATGCGATTTGCAGGCTTCCCGTGGTAGATCGGCGCCTACTTTGTTCAAAGTGTTTTGTGCCTAGCCTTGCTAATTTGTTCCCGGCTTGGCACATGGTACGTGTGGCGAGCGGCTCAACCTGTGCTGATGATGTGATAGTACAGTATGACGAGAGAAGAAAGAGAAGAGGCGAGTATGGCGGCGATCAGATGTGGGCTTTTCCAGAGATGAAGAGACTACTACAGTGTGGATAGAGCATAAGGGTAATCTGAATACGTCCCGGTTCTTTCAAACTACATTCCGATGCCGGACCACATACATGACTTCTCATCGAGACATACATAAAAAGGGTTCCAGAGCATTTTCGCCCTAGTCTCCGTCTGTCCGGTGTCTTTCACCTCCCACCCCCCCCCTGCAATCATCATCAGTATCAGCATCAAAGACGGCGACCAGCCGATGCAGTTATATCTATCGAGTAGACTGTCGATAGGCCTTTCTCTATATCAGCCAGCTGTTAAGCCAATTTGAAAGGACGTGCGCCACGGGTTGTTTAACACTTCAAGCCTAGGGGAAAACAACTGGCAAAAAGAAAAGGCTAGTTATCTCAATCTCTTAAATTCCTCGGGTGAGAAGGCGAATATCCGCAAACTCATAGCATGGGCGTGTTGGATGCTGCAGGACTGGGGTGTGCAAAGCAACAGAGATAAACACAAGGCCTTAGCTTCGGAAAAACAGGTTGGCCTACAAAGCGATGGATTCTTGTCTAAAGTTGACAGGGCTTGGTCCCGGTGGTGTATCTACTACAATCTCTACAGCACGCCCACCTAAAGAAAGCTCGACCATGTCTAATCTAATTTAACTCGATAATTCGAACGCGTCATCACGGCCGGGAAAAGATTAGTACCTGGCCGTGGAAGAGCGAGCCTGCAGACCAGTAGAATGTCTACGATAGACTATAACTTGCTTGGTGTTTCGGCCAGTGGAATGTCATGCTTGAATCTCGTGGAGATACGGGAAGCAAAGCTAGTGCTGCAGACAAGCAAGGCCACGGTACAAAGAATGCAGTTGTTCTAGTATCCATACAGTTTCTACTTAATAATACCTATTTATCATCAACTCACCCACCCCCGATAGTCACTCCTCAGCCAGCCTCCCAATCCTGAAGGAACTTTTCTACTGTGCCTCGTAAATGTACAAAGTACTCTCGTGTTGGTCTGGAAGCCAGTACAGACGCAGCTTGCCATCTACTATGGCCAAATCCATCGGGTTCATTGTAATCCGCGTGCCCTTGGACGAGGCCAGGGTAATAGGCACCTCTACAATGGGCTCCATCGTCTTCACATCCACCAGTGAAACGCCACCCATCACATAGCCATCAGCCAGCCGCGCCACTCCCGAACACAGCATGACCGAGTTGTCTGATGCTGCTGGTCTGCCCAGCCACTTGCAGTCCTGGTAGTCGACAAAGTATGACCAGTTCTCCTTGGTGCGGATCACGTGTGGCGGTGACAGCGGCGCCTTGTCGTTCTGTGGTGCATCTGCACTTGTCTTGTCCGCGTCTTCGTCGGCCAACTTGAATGTCACGGCCTTGCGGCCACCCCATGTTAGGCACGTGATGTCATTGGCCACAGTGTCATGCACAATACCACCCAAGTGATCGGGGTATCTGACTAGCACCTCGGGCTGCAGCGTGTACGGAGATGCCCGAAACACGTATGCTGACGAGTCTGGGCGGTATTCGCCAATTGTACCCCACAGGTACGTGCCGTCAAAGTCAATGCCGCCAACGTGATACTCAGTCGATCCGGCCTTGGATATAGAGGCATCGGCAATGCGTTCCCCGCGACCATTGAACACCATCAGATGCGCAAACCCTGCACCGACGCTAGTGTAGTTTCCCTGGGCATTCTTTTCCACGGGGGCAATATACTCGCCCGCGCTGACAATATAGCGGTTATCACTCAGGCGGACTAAGCCCTCGGGCTCGAACATCTCGCCCTCAAAGCTGATGTTGGCGATGCTGGACCACTGCGTGCTGCGCGACAGACCCTCCAGCTTGCGGATCATGAGGTCGACATCAGCCGAGGCCGCGTGGCCTTGGGGCAACGGCACTGGAGCAAAGGACTCGTTCCTGTACACCGTGATGTTCAGGCCCGAGTTAAAGGGCGACGGGAGGCCTATTTGGTGCAGTGCATCGTTGGCAAGGCCGGGTTTGCTTATCACGAAGAAGAATAATAGACAGAGAATCGAGGCCGGGATCAAGTACACAGCCAAAGACCGAGACGCCCCTCGTCGAGGCGGCGCGAGAGTTTGCCACGACATTGCGGATAAATGATGCAGATTAATACCAAAGCAAATGCTATGATAATGTACGTGCGAGGTCAGACTCAATCACGAAAGGGACGTGGCATGTCAAGTCCAAGCTTACGATAATAAGCCAAGGAGGTGCGCAGCGCAGCCTAGGATCTGCCTCATTTCTGCTTCATTTTTAAGGGGCTCCCTAGCTGGGTGGCTTTAGGGACCGTTTTCTAGCAACCCTTAGTGTACTTGCGCTCAACCCTAGTGGTGCTGACAGCCCAGAGCGGATGGCGCATGCCGGCCTTTGCCCACCTCTAAGCTGCCTATGGTATCCTCCAAGCCAACAACTTCTGCACCGCAGCCAGGATTCTGAATACGGGTATCTCCATAGTCTGCCATGGCGGTGGTGGTGCAACCAGCTAGGATAGGGCGGGTGGTACAGAGGGCCCTCACTGGCTTTGGACTTCAGGAACACGTTGACTTCTCTGCCGTTTTGTGTTGAAATGCACCTACACGAAGGGGTGTCTCTGCTTGACGACACTGTCTAGACTGGCGGGAAGGGAAGCCTGGAGCTCAGCAGATGGCAGAGCGCGGTGTAACCACAAGTCTCAGTGACGCCCGTGAAGCCGAGCTGCAGCTGTCTAAGCACGGCAAATTCTCGATACAGACCTTTGCTTCCAACCGTGAGACTTTGAAGTTCTCGTCTCTTATAAGGCCCGGGGCGTTCCGGACCACGATGCGACTTTGTAGCCAGACTACGATGTTTCTGACGTATGCGTGGTCAGCGAAGTCCTCTGGGCGGGGATGCCACCTGATTGAGCTAGTTGAGGATGTAAGCCGTCTAATGCTATACATCAGCCATTGCAGCACATGGTTTTGCGTGTCAATACAGCCGGGCACTAGAAAGTAGTCACTTGGCAGTACTTAAGAGTGGCTGAAAACTGACGAGGATAGAGGCGCAGTCCAGCCAGGTGCAAGACCATGATGAGCCTGCCTGCAGCATTGGGGTAGACTTGTAGAGAATGGCAGGGTGTGTTTGTATCGGGCGTAGGTGCAGACAGTGCTTTGACTGCTTTGCAACATGTAGGGTTCCATGGGCGGCACGGTGAGGATGGTAGTAAGAGGGAAATGTGTGATTTCTAAGAGCAGACAAACAACCTGGTGGCTTGGACGATGTTAGGAGGGTTAGAAGAGATCCAGGCGAGCCCTCACGGCACAATGCCTTGCCAGACAAGATGAGAGCCATAGTGTCAATCATGCTGTAGTCAAAAGCCGGGCGGGCAGAAGCCTAGAAGCCTAAAGAATGTTAGCAGGGTCGCTGTGAGATGGTAGAAAGCAAGCTACAGCGCTAGCGTCCTCCGTAGTTATAGGTATGTGGTAGGTGACTTTGCCCTTTATCACACTGTGCCCTGTCTGCTGCTGCTCCTGACAGTCAGCCTCTTTATCCTGCGCCCTAATCCTAATTTCGACGGGTGGCAAGTGAAGGATTACAAGGCCTACTGCAGTTCAAGGCTTGACGCCCTGTGTGTGCGCGTGCGTGCGTATGTCCATACGTCCATCTACATAGCGCGTACCATTTACCAGCAAATCTACCGGCACAGCACATCTTTTCGTCTTCCCTGCCTACTTGCTAGTCCAAGAACAAGCTTTTAAGCTTGCAAGCAAAGCTCTTTCTTATCTTGGCCTCTGCTTGTCTGTCAGGAGCTTCCACCACCCAGTCTAGCTCGGGCTCCCTAGTCCCTGTATTGCTGCTCCTCCGTTATTCCCAATGCTTATCTCTGCAAGGTCGGTCTCCATCCCTCCCACCACCACTACTACCACTTACACTAATACAGATGCTGCTAAGAGGACTTGTCTATTCGGGATATTAGATGCGGGTTGGAAGGAAGACAGGCTGTTTGGCTTGCCCCCAGAGTGAGATAGAACTTGGCCGTAGACCCCCTTTGACAGCAAGATAGATACCCCCCGGCTCTAGCCAAACCGAGGCCGAGAGTGCCGGTGTTTCTTCGGGCCGCCCTCTTTCTGCTTACCCAGCACTCAACTTGGCATTTATCAAGGCAGAGCTCGTGGCCGTCGTTGTTGCTGTGTGTTGTTAATATTCGTCACATTGCCAAGACGGCTTTTTGTCTGCCCCATGCAGTCAGCAACTGCTGCTGATACACATCTCCACTGATCGGAACCTTGTAATTAGGCAGGTGTGCCTAATGAACAAGCATGGCACCAATAGGATATGCGTTCTTTTTAGGTCATTCTTCATGTCAAGACTTTTGCCTGCATGCTATCTCGCCCGGTCTCTTAAGCCCCACGGATACTCGTGGATACTTTCTCTCTTGGTCTAGAGAAACTAGATCAGCCCTATCCCGGGTCCATGGTGCTTACTGTTTATCCTAGTCGTGTCCACTAGCAGGAGCGCATTCAGATATTGGGTGAGACTAGTGTCGGAAAGACTTTCTTCAGTCTGTCGAGTAGGAGGGTGTGTGTGGTTTTCTGCTTGCACACCTACCATTCCCCATTCCCCAAGATAGCTCCTCAGTGCAAATCAATCTATTACTTGATAGCATTTTCAAGCTTAGTCTCGCAGAGTCATCTCCGTGGCCGTAGGCTTTTTTCGGGCTAACGATCTACGTATCTTGATGTAAACTGTACGGATAGATGTCCTCGTATATCCAAGGCAGAATGTTCTCCGCCCGTGACGATCTTGGACTGCACATATATAACCCTCCAAAGAGTCCCTATGTTGTTTGCGGTTTTGCCTCCTTTTCTTTCCTCACCAGGTCTTTTCTCCTTCTCTCTCTCTCTCTCTCTACGGGTCACCATTTTCCTTTCCCCTCTCTTGTCCTGACTAATTCTGACTCTGACTGACCTTCCTCTTTCTATCTCTCCCTCCGTCAACCTGCTTTACCCGCTACTCAAAATGAAGACCAGCGCTACTTTTGCCTCGCTGGTACTTGGTGCCTCCGCGGCTATCATGCCCCGGAGCCCAGAGCCCATCACTCTGGAGACCCGCTCTAACCTTCACTCGCGCGTGGCCAACGTGCACCTCAAGTTTGCGGAGCCCATCTCCGGCCTCGTGACCTACACCTACGGCAAGTGTGGCTCCGAGTTTGGTCAGCACGACCATATTGTGGCGCGTACATCAGACCACACCAATGACCGCTTGGTTTGGGTCATGCCTGCTGGTGTTGCACCTGGCGGTTGCCTTTCGGCTTGGAGCGAGGCGGGCGTCCTCCTAGGACGCTCGGCTGAGCAGGCCATCGACCACTCAAACTCGTATCGCGTCAAACGTGATCTGGCTGCCAAGGCCAAGCGCGATGGAATTGCCATGCCTGATGTTCCCAACATTGACATGATGGGCCCTTGGTTCGACGGTGTGGCTGCCCTAGATGGTAAGAACCTCGGCGCTGTTAACTCAAGTATCAAGAACAAGAAGATTGGTATCCTGGGTGCCGGCATGTCAGGCCTAATGACCTACCTCGTGCTGCACCAGGCTGGCTTTAAAAACATTGAGATTCTCGAGGCTGCCCAGCGCCTAGGTGGCCGTGTCCACACTGAGTATCTTTCCGGCGGTCCCTTTGACTACTCGTATCAGGAGATGGGCCCTATGCGCTTCCCCTACCAGGTGGTATACAACAACATTACTCACAATATCACTGACCACCAGCTGGTTTTCCAGCTGGCCACAGAGCTAAACACTCTCAACAACCACAACAAGAACTGGTCTGTTGACTTTATCCCGTGGTACCAGAGCAACAAGAACGGCCTCGTATACAAAAACGGGTTCAAGCTGCCGTCAGGCCTTCCCCCTACTGTTGCGCAAATTGCAGCCAACGCGTCGTTGGGCGTGTCAACTGTCTACGACGAAGCCACGCTGGAGGTCGAAACCAAGGTCGAGGACATTACCAGCAACAGCACGTTCCTAGCGGAGATTGCCGATAACATGTTCAAGGCGCACTCCGAGTTTGTAGCCAATGGCCTGGGCGGCAAGCCTGGTGACCAGTGGTCCGAGTTTGCATACATGGTCAACTATCTTGGCGCCACACTCAACAGCACCGACATGCTGAACGGCGGTTCTGCTTCGTTCTGGGACTCGTTCTACGAAGGCATGTATTTCAGTGCTAGCACGTGGAAGACAATCGACGGCGGTCTGTCGCGTCTGCCGGCGGCTTTCCACCCGCTGGTTGACAAAGTGTTGCGCATGAACCGCCGAGTCGAGGCTGTGGAGAACAAGAATGGCCAGGTTAATGTCAAGTGGAGAAAACATGCGGCCGACGTGTCGACCAGGACCAGCACATACGACTACGCAGTGGTAGCTGTTCCGTTTAGCATCGTCAAGCGCTGGCGTCTGCCCAGCATGGAGACCAACATGAAAAACGCCATCACGAAGCTCAACTACAACTCGGCCTGCAAGGTAGCTCTGGAGTTTAGCTACCGCTTCTGGGAGCACTATGAGAACCCCATCTATGGCGGTTGCTCGACCACCAGTGATATTCCCGGTGTTGGTACCATCTGCTATCCTTCGTACAACATCAACGGAACTGGCCCAGCCAGCATGCTTGCCTCGTACATTTCCGGTACGCAATACGGGCTCAGCTGGGCAGCAGCACCCGAGGTTGAGCACGTGAATGCTATTAAGGAAGCTATTTTCGAGATTCACGGCAATGTAGCCCGCAAGGCATACACTGGCAAATACAACCGCCGCTGCTGGGCCAGCGACGAGTACCAGGCTGGTTCGTGGGCGTCGCCTACTGTTGGACAGCATGAGACGTATATTCCCGAGTACTTCAAAACTCACAGCAACGTAAGTAGACAAGGCCCCTTTTGCTTCTTTGTGCCCTAGAACGGCTTATGCTAACACGGGGGTTTCCTCTGTAGCTGATCTTCGTTGGTGAACACACCTCGTACACCCATGCCTGGATCGCCTCTGCCCTAGAGGCTGGTGTCCGCGGCAGTGTTCAGCTCATGCTCGAGCTTGGACTTGTCGACGAGGCCAAGGCCGCTACTGAGAAGTGGATGGCACGCTGGATTGAGGTTTGAGTCAACATGTGAGAGGCGCGTTATGATTGTACATATTTTGTTTGCTTGTGTTATTTAACGTCGGCCTACTGGTCTTCCACAGCAATACGACGGCTTTGTACATATTGAAAGCTTTAATGCATGACTTGTAATGAAAAGATCGAATTTTGCATCTCTTTTTTTGTTTGTTTGTTTTATTTAACGTCTACCT
>NETT01000645.1:1561-12020 GCA_003449175.1 Ceratocystis smalleyi
GGCTGTAGCCAATACTTGGGTATTGTCGCGATTTTGGCTGGAAGCAGAGATGGGTGGTGCTTGTGTCCCCGTTTCATCTACCAAAAGAGCTGCTCTGCTGCTTTTCTGGGACCAAAATTTGCTAACACATGCATGTAGGCCGGCATTGCTGGCGCCATGATCTTTGGATGTAGGCTTCACCCTTCCCTCGTGGTTTTACCGCTGCTACTTCGATGCACAGTGTCCCGACTCCCGCCCTCCTCATTATTGCTGCCTTGAATCCCGCCAAAACGCGTTGTTTAAGGTCTTTCTGTCTATGGGGCAGTGGCTGGGCCTGCGATGTATACTCGACCAAGCTGTGTCGTGGGCTTGACCCACAGGCCAGTTCCGGCTGCTTTGCTTGGTCTGCACCTAGCCATTGCCAAGCGGATATATGTTGAGGCCTTTCGCTGTCTCTGTCTGTCTCTGTCCGTAGCTGCGGCTGGCGAATTGGGTCTTGCACGTTTGACGTCATAATCGACTCGAGGCTTGCCAAGACACTTCCAAGATGGCTTCGACACGCTGGAAACATCGCAAATCACTCTGTGTCAACCGTAGGCTAACTTAACATCATAGGCATCGGCGCCGCCTACGGAACTGCCAAGTCGGGCATTGGTATCGCAGGTGTTGGTACTTTTAGGCCAGACCTGATCATGAAGGTACAGCACTCCGGTCTAACTATAGCGACGCCTAGTCGTCTTCTTTCAATCGTATAAGCTAACCACGGAATATCCATAAACACAGTGCCTGATTCCTGTAGTCATGTCGGGTATCATTGCCGTGTACTCCCTTGTCATCTCTGTGCTAATTGCGCAAGACTTAACGCCCCCTTCCCAGGCTAGCTACAGCCTGTTCACGTATGTTGCTCTGCTACCCCGGGCTATGTCGGCATAAGATTGGGTGTCAAATCGCTGAGGCAATTCTTGCTCATGGCGAACACTAAAGGCTAACACTCATCCAATAGCGGCGTCATGCATCTCGCGTGTGGTCTGTCCGTCGGCTTGTCTGGAGTTGCTGCCGGCTACTGCATCGGCATCGTCGGTGACACGGGTGTCCGCGCCTACATGCAGCAGTCCAGAATCTTTGTCGGCATGGTTCTGATTCTGATTTTCGGCGAAGTCCTGGGTCTCTATGGGTATGTTACGCGCGTCTCACCTCACACAGCACCCAATTGCACAGATATTTGTCCAAATGTCCCGCGCCTCCACGCCTTTCAGCACGTCCTAGCCGTTCCATATCTAACTTGTCACTCCTGTCATGTAGCCTAATCGTTGCTCTTATTCTGAACACCAAGAGCAAGGGCTAAACCATTTATTACTTCGTCATGATCCCATCTCGGCTTTTTTTAAGCGACAAACTGTTCGTCAATATGCTTGGGAGCTAGTCGGATGAATGTACCCAGGTCTCAAGCCGGCACAAATACTAACAAACCACAACTTGTTGTTCTCTTGCCCCAGCGAACCCTTTCAGATTTGCCCATGATATCTCTATGTATATGTGTGTGATCCTGCTCGGTTCTTGGGCTGACAGTTGGTGGTAGAGGAGACAAGAGAACGGGGAAGATTTATATGCATTGGTTTTTTTTTTCTTTTTTTCCATGGGCTGGTTACTACTACATGAACTTGACTACATGCGTTTTTGTTTCTCTCGCTTTGAAATACTGGTTTTACATGAATAAGTAAAGTGAAATATGTACATTTTATTTTCTTGTGAAGATGGCTGAGTCTACGGTCTTACACTAGCGGTGCCGGATAGACACAGGAAAAAAAAGAAAAGAACAGAACAGGCGATACATGCATGGCCATGAAGAAGAGGGGAAAATGAAGGGCAACATCAAAACACGAAACAAGCAGACAATCACTGCGTGGAAGCAAAACGAAATCTAGAACCAACTTTAGGACTCACAGCACTGGAAAACTGCAAGAGTCAGAGAGCCAAGGCAAAGAAAGTGACGCAAAGAAAAGAAAAAGAAGCAGACGGACTGACAGTGACTCTCGGATGCTCGTTATCATAAAAATANGGGGGGGGGGGTGAGAGAGAGAGAGAGCCAAATTACTCGACGTTCTGCTCAGAGAAAAGACCCAAGCCGAGAAAGACGCCGGCGCTTGCCCCGCTGTTGGTTCTCGATATTGCGGCGGAAGCGAGACCAGCTACGCTCCCGGGACTCCAGGTCGCTAATGTGTGCTATACAGAAAGAGGCAACAGTTAGCTGATGTGCTGCGACGGAATGCACAAGCGCAAAGCCTGCAGCATGTTTACAGGCTGCAAGGCGTCGTATGCAAGCATGAGCCCATCACTTACCCAAAAACCAATCCCACCGCCTATCTTCAATGACCAAAATGTCCTCCTGCGCCTCACGAGCTAAGCGCTGAGCTCGCGCCTGGGCTGCAGCTGTCTCGCCAACAAGATATGGATCCTCCAGAGGACGCGACGAGCTCGAGGCAGTTACAGCATCGGATTCCCGCGTACGAGGCTGCTCCTGGTCAAGCGTGCGTGTGCTGGTGTTGGTGGCGGTGCTATTGGCACTGGCGGTTGTGTTGATACTGCTGCTACTCCCGGCGGTCATACGGCGACGGGCAATATTTTGATAGTTGCGCGAGGTGGGGTTAGAATGTACGGTAGACCATGTCGGGATGCTGAAAGCAGCAAGGCTTGGTAGGGGAACAGGACGGTGGGCAGGAATAGGCGGCAGGCCGTAGCGGGGGGGCTCGGTGCGGGTGTAAGGAGGGACATCGCGAGCGGTGTATTCAGGCACTTTCTCATTGGGTGGGATAGTATGGTAGGAGGGAGCTTCGGATACTATTGCATGTATGAAGGGCGGTGATTAGCGCATGGGGTTCTGTTTGCATGTAGCGTGTGTAGGGCAGCGCTAGAACTCACCGTAAGATCTTATAGAAGCTGTGTCAAAATCATCTGAAGCTCTAGGGTTGCGATGGGACGGTCTGACTGCGGTTATAGAAGCCATGGCTGAGATACGATAGGATAGCGAGAGACGAGAAGAGACAGAAAGCCTGCGTTGGGCGGGTGCTAGAATTGGAAGACGAGGAAGGAGAGAAGGGGCAGAACAAGAGGATCGACAACTGGAAAAGAGCACAATATATGTACAGTGGAACAACAGGCAGAGAGGGGTTAAAGGGAGGGTGTAACTCGGCGACGCCCAGTCCGGCTTGTACTATGACTCTGCAACAATAACAATAGGAGCCTAAGACGAGCCTAAGAAGAGCTACAGGAAATGATTTCCGCAGAGCCTGAGAAACTTTTGGAGCGTAAAGGGCAAATTGATAGTAAATTAAACAAAGACAAGGAAAATCCAACAAGACAGTGGGCCAGTCAGTGTAAGCCAGGCAGACAAGCGGTTGGTCCGCAATGCAAGCCAAGACTTGGGAAGTAGGCAAAGGAAAAGACAATCCAAGCAAGGCGCCGCCGCAGTATAAGGTGTTTGCCTAGATTCGGATTTAAACGGCGAGAACGGACAAAGGACGAGGCTGAAGGCGTTCGAGAAGCACAGAAAACGGGAGGGCCCAAATGAAACTGAGGAGGAGGCTGTGATCTGGGAACGAAGAAGGAATGGGGAAGAGAGAAAGAGACGCAGCAGGCAGCAGACAGCAGACAGCAAAAAGAAAAGGGAAAAGAAAAAAGACGAGAGCTTCTCTTATATAAAGGAACGCAGCAAGGACAACGCCGGCTTCAAGAGGAAGCAGGAAGGAGCTTGCAGGTGTGGATGGAAGGCTATAACCTAAGAAGGCAATAGCCAGGAAGACAGGCAGAATGTTGGGGTGTGGCGGTAGCAGGGCGGGGCGTGGGTATGTGTGTGTGTGTGTGTGTGTGTGTGTGTGCGCGCGCGCATGCGGTATTCTTGTTTGTTCTTGCGCTGGTTCTTGTTTGCTGGCAGTGTTTCTACGTATTGTCTCTGGGGGCTTCAGTCTCACAATCCAAGCCTGTTCTTTGGCATGGCCTTTGTCTCTTTATATACACATCCATGCTCTCCCAATCCGCCTGCTCAGCAAGTCGCCTCGTGTTGGAGAAGCTCCCTCTTTGCGCTGCATGAACTCGGACTATCTACTCCGGCTAGGCTTTATTGTGATAGTGAGCATGCGTGGCTTCACGTCATCTCATACTTTAGCTTGGCTTTGGGTGAGATAAATGCTCATTCGCTCAGAAATTAGCATGCGGTATCCTCAGGCTAGACAGAGCTGGGCACAGCACATAAGAGACCGATGTCTTGGCAGCCTGGAGAAGCCATCATATCGATGGGGCTCTGAAATGACAATAAAGTCGGGCTTGCTGCGTAGTACCTCTGAGAAGGCCTCTTGATAACGACCGCATCGCAACGGACACCAAATGATTGCTTTCCTGCATTGGCCGCCCGTCTGAGCTCCATGTACGCCGAAGATGAAGAGTCGCTACTCTCGGGTACGGCCGGAAAATCCCTGGCTAATACAGTGAGCTCTGGAGCTCTGTTATGCTCACTCCTCTCTCGATCATGCTCGCTCCTGCGACTTCTGCCCTTTTACGACTTGTTATCTTAGCATAGCCCCCTCACACTGTCGTAACCCTAATCCAGCTTAGCTTGGCTTAGTTGTCAACCACGTCAGTCGAAACAACATCACACGCCTGCCTGCCTTGAGCTTGAAACGCGGATGTATATCTTCCTTTTGCTGACGGAGTCCTAGCCGCACCTGATGATGCTGAATGGCTTGGATAGGAACAAAAAAACCAACAACAAAAACTCCCAAGACACGAGGTGGTAAGGCGGGGCAGTCGAGAAGGAGAACAGGAAGAAGAACAAGATAGAAGTACAGGGAAGCGGGTGGTTCCTTTAGCACGTTTGGAGCAGGGGCTAGAGCTGGCGGGCTTAGGGTTTGGCCAGGAGCCCAACAACGACCGAGTTTCGCCAGCCCTTCCTTACCTTCATCCTCCTTTCCTCTTGGCCTGCAGCCCCCGCTGTAGCTAGGCAGTTGACCATAGGTGACCTAACGAAGAAGCAACAGCCCACCGCCCAAGTAGCAGCAATCGCATCCCTTGGTGTTGGCTAGCCACAGGCACAGGCGGCTAGCTTGGCTTGACTCGGGTTTGTGGACAGAGACGTGAATGGAACAGCAACTCTGAGCTGCATAAGGGTGCATGTTTGTACACGTGTACAAGTGTCCCTGGCTTGTATATAGTAGCCAGATTGACCCCACGGCTGACATGCTACGATTAGTGGCCATTGACGCCACATATCAACGAAGAAAATGCCTTCGTCTCTCTACTGCAAATACAAAGCCTACCCACGTCTCCAGAGCGCTCTTTTTTCTTCTTCTATCTTGGCTAGCCATCCCGAGCTGGACATACTGATATGCAAGGGATAGAGCAAACAAGCCAAAGGGCCAAAAGGAGTGTGGAAAAAAGGAAGCAAACAAAGCTTTCTCGCCCAGACGCACATGCACACTGCAGTACACTGGCCACCTTCTAGATTCCCCCCATAAGATGCCCCGCGCAATCTAGAATGGATAGGAAAGGGATACAGGGAAAACCAGAGCTAACAAAAAAGGAAAGCTATGATAAAAGGAAGGAAGTACGGCGGAGAACGGGGAGTAACACCGCCTCCTCTTCCTCCTCCTCCCCTATAGAAGCTCAAGGAGACGATCGACGGAGCAAGAGAATAGCGAGAAGGAAGGGCCCGCCTGGGTGCAGTTTTGGTCCACAGCTACGTGGCTCGCAAAGTTTGTTTGTTGGTTGCATGCTCTGCTCCGTGCTGTATACCTCTCTACGCGCTGCCCCAGCTTCGTGGGTGGCACCAACCAAGATGTGATTAGGGGGAAGGCCCGACAGGACAGGGATAGGCGCTTGAAGCTGCTATCGATGCCAGTATCACCCGGCATCGCCAGAAACTTTTGCTTCCTGGGTTCTCCTGGGCTTTATCTTCATCCATCCCTAGTCTATCACGACACCCAACGCTCTAATCGCCTGCTCTCCATTGATTCTACATTCTAAGTCTGGTATCGTATCCATCATCACCTGCTTTCCCTTCATTGTTTGCCCGTCCCCCCGCCCGATAAGATAAAGGTACCCCATGCTCTGCATGGGGTATCCCCGCATCGTTTCTTTCCTCCCACCACCCCCACTCCCCACTACACAACCGCCGATGTTGCCGTTGCCGCTTGCTACTATTGCTGATACTTGTTTTGCTTTCGCTGCCAGCCTACCATACCCAGTGGCCAGGAGCAAGTGAGGGGAGTCTACATATATGAGCGGCAAGTCTACCGCACTTTTATGACAACGGGCAACTATTCCCACTCCAGAGATAACTGCCACCTCAAAGAAAGAAAGAAAAAGCCCGCGCCACTATCTAGCAACTGCAAAACTATTCGCTGCAGCATTAGCCAGAAACGTATGCCATCTCAAGCAACTTCAGAGCTATATCGTGGTATCTTAACAGGAGGGAGTGATAGAAGTGGCAACATCGTCGCAGGCTATTCTGGTGAGGCATAAAATACGTGTCAGGTACTTGTACCATCTCTTCGTTTTCATGTGCGTATCTTACCAGTGCCTATACTACAAGGCAAAAAGGAAGCATAAGCAGGAGCAGGAGCAGAAGTCCGTGCGCTGGCCGCAAATGTATGTATACGATGGGATGCGAATGCATAAGTTGTACAGTTCCAGATCCGGAAGGCCGGGTGGGCGTCGACCCCGGGACAGAGTAGAAAAGACATGGCAAACAATGGGTATGCAGAGCCCGGCCTCTCATGCATCTTCCTCTGTTTCTACAATGTCAAGTTTGGCAGAGCTTGGCTTCAGAGGCCCGGGCGAGCTTGCCACAGCTGATGTTACACACGCATATGGTCATGGGGACGCAGTATCCCACTTTTGGCTTGGTGAGCACCGTAACGTCGCAGGTGGGCCGATTGACTTGGGCATACACAAGTGAGTAAAGCTGATTCACAATGCATCTTACATGCGGCCTCTAGGGTTGACGTGGCCCTTCCCGTAGTGGCTGACGAGGGTTGGTATGGGAAGCATGGTATGATGGTCGTTGGCCTCAAGCAACTGTTGGGTCTGGGATGGCATGTTATCTTGGGCTCTCCGGCTCACTAGCTTCAAGTCAACACTTCCGCGTCCTCCGCGCGTGTGGCTCTGGCTATTTCTCGTACGCCCTGTTTTTGGTTTGGGCAGCATGTCGAACGATGGCCATCGTGGCGATGGAGAGGGCTCGACTCTGTTAAAGCTCTTAGCAACTCAGAATGCTACGAGTCTACATCTACTGACTCACTAGGCCCCCGCGGCCCCCTGCCAGAGACAAGACGTTGTTTCTTGATGTCGCCTTGTTTGCATGTTTCTCTTGGGTCCTGTCTGGAATGTAGTCTTCATGTTACACAAAGAGTAATCAGCCACATCGGCCTATCGTAATGCAAGCCAATGGCTCGCCTTGAGAGTGGCCAAGCGTATTTGTGAGCGTTGAGCAGGATTCCGACTCTGTGATCCTCGGGATCACTCTTTTCTGTGGATCGCCGGGCACACTAACGGTGGGCCTCAGTATTCAATCGCCTAGGGCTCAGGCCTACCGGTACGGCAATACGTACAATCACGGCCTCTATTCGAGAAGTCGGACTCACACTGCAGCTCAGCTGCACTCATATCGGTTATTCTCAAGCCACCCATGCAGGTCAACTGCAGGCGTTGCCGCTTCAGCTCGGCTAGAGGTTGATGCTTCGTACAGAAAGAAACAGCCCGTCGGCTCAACTTGCGGAAGTCTACAAAATTCGATGTATTGGCAGTATATATGCTGGGGGAAAAGCAAATACCATAGCAGGCCATACGAGAAACACGGCAGTACAGGAGGGAGTTTCCAGGGCTGTGCAACATGAGTCTCAGCTACAAGACTTTGATAGTTCAATTTACTGCCCTTCGCTCCGTCTATTCTATCCCTCGAAGCAACTACGAGCACTATAACCGTGCGCTTTTATTTTCATCTAACCACCTATGCACACGCAGGTGCACGCTGCCCTTCAATGGGGCCAAACTCCGGGAGTTCCAGTTGCCCTCTCGCCCTTTGCGCTGCCGGTCGATTGTTGTTCCTGCAGTCAGTGTAAGACTGGGCCACGAAGGGCGCAAACTCTAGATCACTAATGTAATGGCCTGCGGGCCCTGGCTTTGGGTGTACCTGACACTAATGGCCTGCAAACAAAGGGAGGTCGTGGGCGATAGCTACCAAGGGAGGCATCAGGCCGCCCTCACACCACGACGCGCGACAAGCAAGAGTACAAGAATAGAAGGGCCTGCCGGAGTGACAAGGATATAGTGTGCTCGATTAACCGTTATCAGTTAACCTGCTTCCCTCCCGTGCGATAGCGTCTCTGTACCCCTATCTCTCTCTCTCCCTTGGGCTGCAGTCCATAAGCACCGCCCGTCGCGGGCTGTGTGTGACACTACGGCTCGAGGGCGGACCAACAGGGCAAATATATCAGATACCATGAACCGCAATTAGAGCTTGTCGCCTAGGGATGGGAATAGGCCGCAGTAGATAACACAGGCAAGGAAGCAGGCCAGCCCTAGAAAAGTGTATGAAACTGATACATGCACAGCAAGTACTAGCAAGTCGCAAAACTACAGGGCCTAAAGTGCGCCGGTCCCTTGTTTGGGGCGAGGGCCAGCTGGATATCATTTCGGCGGGGAGGAAGAGTTGGTTCGTCCGCCCTAAACATGCCGGGGGTAAGCGCACAAACGGGTGTGATTGCTCCTCCGGTGTGAGGCAACAGTTGGCAAGAATTATCACGACATTTGGACAGCTGATCTGAGCCGACCAGCGGTTCCCTATTGTTTGCTTTGGAGTTGACCAGTTCATCTCAGCCCACTGCAGCCATTCGACAAGGGCTGGTCTCTGTGTCGCATGTCCCCTGCCATAGCGAACCGGCGGAGAGACAGCTATCTAATACTGCGGAGTGGACTTGAAGCTGTGGTCGCCCATAAGGCACCACGCGGCTGCCATCAAGACATCAACGTGCCGGGCATAACTCGAGGGCTTTAATTAGAGCTGCCGACAGAGCTGCCATGGAGTGCCTATTTTTGGGGCGCCGCCACGCACTAGGACAGATGCCCTCCATCACGAACCGTGCCGATTTTTCCTACGCACGAGTCCTATGGTGCTGGCAGGCATTCTAATAACAGGTGCTTCCTAGTATAGAACTAGCGATCACGACAAGATCCTGCGTACCTGGGAGCAGCTGCTAAGCCAATCGACCGGTGCACGCATCCGCCACGTTCCGAGTGGCTTTGCATGAACCTTTTTTGTATTCCATCTTTTCTACTTGGCTTTCCATGCAGCAAGAGAATGGTAATATCCCGAGATCTCCAAGGCTCAGGTCATGCGGCACAACCACCCATTTCTGTAACATGCCCACGGACGTCTGGCCATTATTATGCTCTAGCAGCCTGTAAGCGAGACCAACATGAGATGAAAGCGACTATTTTCGGCCCTGCATTAAAAGCCCAAGAAGGCGAAGAAAGATATGACAAAATCCCAGTAGCGAGGAAGAAAGTAGCCTAGACACAAGCTTGACAGCGAGAAAAACGGCCTGAATGTCGTGATGAATCCGACGGAGGCAAATATGCGGACAAGCAGCGACAAGCAAGCCACGGCACGCGCACAAGAGGTGACATCTTCGAGACAGACAAAGCCACGTCGTGCAATGTCTCTCCTAGCCCCATCGTACTGTCATGGTTTTACTTGGCAGCGGGGCGTTTTTTGATTTTTTTTTCTTTTTTCCTCTCTTTTTCTGCTCTTTGTATGAATTGTTCCGGATGACTGCATGAGTGACATACATCCGCAGTGTCGATTTCGTCCCTTGCATCAAATGGACAGACAAGCAAAGAGCACAGAGTGTACGGGTCAGGGTCCTTTTCTCGCCTGTATAGAGGGGGCGAGACACGGTAGCTGTGTCCAGGAGCATGCAACAGGTTCGGTCACTTCAGTCCAAGGCATGTCATGTCTGCTCGCCAACTGACCCGCGGAACCCGGAAGAGCTTTCTTTTTTTTGTCGCGATAATGGATTTACGGACAGTCCTGTCCTGATGCCGATGGCCTGCTGCATGCAAGCCCAAACAGGCAAAGGGGAAGATGTCCAGCTGGCAGCTAGCGCATCAAGCCACCTTCAGCGGGGGAGGGGGAGGGGGACCAAGTAAACAGTTACGTCCCAAGACCACCAAAACGCCTTGCCAGGCCCTGTCCCTCCCTCTCGAAGCCCTGAAAGCCGCCTTGCATTGCCTTCGCCTTGAACCCTGGAGGAGGGCAACAAGGGATGCCATGCATGTCTCTCATGCCCAGAGTCAAAAGAAAGAACACAAAAGGGAAATACTAGGCTAACGAGCAAATAGTAGGTGCACGGAAAACAACAAATGGATACGTCAGAACTTGCCCGCATAGAGTAGGCAAGCCTGCCCCTGCCCCTGCCCTCCCCCTCCC
>NETT01000647.1:0-11968 GCA_003449175.1 Ceratocystis smalleyi
TTGGTCCTAGTGATTCCAGTAGACGTAAAATATATTCAAATCAAATCAAACCATGCATTTATTCCATGTCGCCAGTCTGAGTGGCACTCTGGCAGGCGCTTAAGGTCATCCAGCCAGCCACTCATAGTGCAGTATTCCAGGGATGGCTGTATATCATCAAAGCGAGGAGGCGCATAATGGACGAGTGTGATTGCAACTGGAGGCGGCTCATTTTACCGGCTGGACAAAAGGAAAATGGAAATGCGTTTCCCATGCTCCGCTTTCCATGTCTAGTTGCTTTGCTTTTATCCTGGACTCCGGCCCTCACCCAAACACCGAAACCTAATCATGAGAATCGCCTGTGCCCAGTTTGCGGCCTCGGTCGACACAATCCACGATAACCTCACACGTGCTGACAAAATTGTCAGCTCTGCGCCTGACATTGTACGCTCTCCGACAAAAACACCGGCTTTGAACTTCGGGCCTAGGGCTCCAAGCATCTGGAACTATGCGCCAGATGTAGGTCCTGGTCGCTATGGTCTACTAGACCTGATTGTGCTGCCCGTCATTCCATTTTCAAGTACGTTTGAGTGTCTTAAAACTGCGAGACAAAATTGCTGACTAATGGCATTGTCTTTCCTGGCTTCTAGAAGAGAAAAGCCTGCAGGCTCGTGCGCTCAATTGCAACGATGAAGCTACAATCACCCTTCAGCAGTGGGCTATCACCATTGCGCGGAACAAAGGCTGCATGGTGCTGGTCACCTGGTCATACCAGTTTGATGGCTGCAATGGTGCAGAGACCCTCTATCATGAGTCAATGCTGTTGGTGAATCGTGAGGGCGAAAGAATCGGAAGACGACAGCGGGGCTGTCTCAGCAAAACGCCTGCTGCCAGCGAGATGTTCAGTTTGAAGATCAATGACACGACGAAGATTGCCGTTGGATTGTCCTTGGATATTGGGTAAGGCCATACTGGGGCTTCCATCAGTACTCCTTCCTACCTGTCCATGTTCTCGATTCCCAAGCACTAACATCGTCATGCCAGGCTCACTGGACATCAAAATACAAACGACGGCTGTGATACCTATGACTTTGCGACTCACGTGGTACGGTCTGGCGCTAATCTGGTGGTACTATCGCTGGCATCGACATCTAGCCAGCTGATTGAAACCTTTACTACCAAGCCTGAAGATCCCGACATGGACACCCTTTGCCACTGGCTGTCTCGCCTCTTGCCTATCTTCCAAGTCTCGCAGGGGTCCTCTGAGATCATTGTTGTCTTGGCTAACCGTCGACGGCCAGCTAAGCTAGAGTCTGCATTGTTCGCGGGAACAAGTACCATTGTTGGAATAAAAGGACCCCGAGTCCGCATCTATGGCATGCTGGCTCGAGATGGCAAAGAGCTCTTGTCCGTGGATACAGAAAAGGACAAGCCTAGCATTTGGTATTGGGACGGCAAGCAATTGGTCAGGGATGCGACTCCTGCTGTGCCTCCTGTTGCTGATCTTTCTGTCTCACATACGCATGGAGAGGCCATGTATGGCAGCGTGGGTCCCCAAAAACTAGATCCCGCGAGTCTAATTGTACAGCGACCATCTTTGTCCCTTGAAACTGGCATCTCTCCCGTCGAAGTACCTAGCTGGGACACACGAACTCCAGGAGGCCTTACCCCCATATCTGGCGGGATACGCTTCAACCCCGAAGGCCTGGCTCAAGCCCAGGCTGCTCAACGCCTTTTGCTTGACCGACTTTCTCGTGGTCGATTTGGTGTACAGAGCGAGACACTAGCCACACCACATGATGCCGTTGTTAGTACTGGTCTGCACAGGCAGCGGGACCAGTCTGATGCAGGCTTAGGCGCTCACAAAGACAGCGAAAGCGCGCTACCTAAACCATATATGCTCTCAAGGGACAGTGCAACGGCTCTAGTAGTCCATATCTCAGGAAGCAGCACAAATAGCACGCATGATGAGCCGGGAAGGCTGCGGTATAGCGAAAGACCCTCGGCTCGAAGTGACAACTGGAGCCAGGCGTTGGGTCAAATGAATGAGCCCAGACGCAGTCTTCGCAACAGCTATGATAGCCTGGCTGTGCTTGGTCATGCGCCAAGCGAAGTGTGGCACCCTGGCTCCGGCCAGTCTTCCCGGGCAAGTTCCATAGGATCATACTCGCGGCAGTCTCGTCGTTCAAGCTACGCGGACTCGCATTCACATCAATCAAGGGACAACCACGACCAAGAAGCTAGGTTCACCTTCAACTTGCATGATGCACTTAATTTGCCCAACATGATTGGACAGCTAGATATTACAGAGCTATGTGATCTCGAGAGCTTTTTGGAGAAAAACCTGGCCATTGTGCAGATGGCCATCAGGTTTAAAAAAGGCAAGGCAGAAGATATCTAGCCAGTCGGGCCAGGAAGACTCGATGAAACTAGACTGGAGCCTTTGTGTTAGCAATGCAACCCTCATTAACCAGGTCCCTTCAGGTACATACATGCCTGTCCTAGGCAGCTGAGCTTTCCGGACTTGCGAATGCGTTGTCGAGCAACGAAACAAGAGCCCTATTTGTCGTCTGGGTTATCGAGCACAAGCTAGGGCGAGACAACAGTCGTTATTAGTTTTGATTTCGGGAAAAGCAGACTCCGTGTTCTCCGTTTCGTACGCTCCGGTATAATGAACCAGTCTCTCTGGCTTCTCTGCTTCCCGTTGGAAAAGCCCATGGAAAGATTCAAGATGGCTGGGCAAGGGCAAAGAGTAGATATATAGCAGCCATCTGGCCAGCGTGGGCTCAGCACACATGTGCGATATAATTAGAAGGCTGTGTGCGTGGGCCTCAATCTAGAGGGCCATGTGTGCCTGGATTTACGGCCAAGAAAATTAAGGAAGAGAGTTCCCATTCTGGCCGCCGCTGGGTGGAATTATGACTGGCAAGTGGCCTAGTGCAAACTTGTGTCTTGGCTACCACCAGGGCGTCGTACCACAGCAGCAGCAGCAGCAACAAATACCTCTATATGTATCTCCCATAATCCGCCAACAATAGCTGTTAGGGCTGTATCTATGAGCGTTAGAGTGAAGCAAACGTGCCCGGTGAGCTGGTGGAATCGTAACAGACATGGGAAAGTCCAGCTCCACGACATCAGCGTATGTAAAAAGATGGGAATCGTTGAATAGATTGAATGGCGGGTGATTCGTAGTGTGGCCCGCTAAAGAAGCCCGCGGACATGAACTAGAAGGGGCATTCTATAATTTGACTGAGTTGTCTGTCGTCTGGTTCTGATGCTTGCCACTGCGCACTAGGCAAGAGTGCCACTCGTCTGTCACGATCCCCGTGCCAGTCGCATTCGAGAAGACCACTACTGCGATACAAGTATCATGGCCCCAGAAGGCCCGTAGAAGTGCACTAGGGGTGGTAGCATCCCAGATGCTGTCTGTGTTGTCACCTGACCCTGATGCCAGTCACTGTCCATCATTCTGAGAACACTGCTAATGCCGCGCTGTCGCTGGAGAGTTTGCAGACAAGCATCTCAGTTTGCCTCGACTCTTGGCTTTGGCTCAACCCAGCTTGGTTCTTCATAACCAAGCACCCTCCTTCTTAAGCTGGCGATTCGGCTCAATACGAGAGTCGATGCGTAAACCTGCAAGGGGGCAATTGTAATAACACTTGTATGCAAAAGGAGAAATCGGCGGGCATATTTGACAGTATCTTGAAGGTTCTTTGATGCCTTGTCCTGCCGCACAATGTTAAACTTTGCCCCTTCATAACGTATTCACCCCATCCAGAGCCACTCATCAGGTAGGTTTCCAATCTTCCCATACCTTTTACTCTGGTATAGACGCTGTGCACAAGGCCTCTGCCTCTAGCCAATGAAGTTGACAATTTCAACACACACAAACCCAATTGATCTGAGCTCTAGCTCTTGAACCTTGGGCTGGATGCAGAGAGCGACTGCATTGTTGTTTGGTAGATGTGTGCGAGGCTTTTAAAGTGCCATCCTCGGGATATAAACTACACATTATTGTGTTCCAGCTGAGGAAGGCGTGATACGAATATCAAGAAAGCCCAAATGTTATGTGTCCTGTGGATCACGTGATCTCAAACATGAGCCCTTCTGTGACACAAGCAATTTTTGTATGAACATCTACAGGTGCAAGTTACCTCCAGAGATACATACACACATATGCTGTGGTGTGTTTATTCATCCGGGGATATTCCGGATATGTGGGCGTCGTTTGATCGTAGTGATTCCAGTAGACGCTGAATATATTCAAACCAAAGCAACCGGATATGGGGTAGAGCTTCCACCACCGCGATACCCCATGTCTAGATCAACCACACCAAAGGTCTCCTCACAGAGGTGCCTAATAACCAGCAAAAAGTATGCGTGTCTGGGTACTCGTGCTTCTTTTCTCTTCTCCCATGACGAGAGCATCAGAAGCTAAGAGTCGGAAATTTACAGACATGGAAATCATGGACATACTCGGTCACCACGGTGTGCTGTAGAACTACAGCGCCCAACACTTCCGCAACTACACCCTTGGACAAACATGGGCAAGCTACATCAACGAGTACTGGTCGGCCGATCATAGATAGATGCATGTATTTCCTCGTGCCACTACCCCCATAAAGCCGTCCCGACACCATCTCAGTCAGCCTGAGTTGCAATTGAAGATATTCCGATTCTACAACATGTTGGTCATTGCCGCACTAGCTGTGGCCCGCGTGTGGCAACAATATTAGTAAATGCACAATCCGCAGGGCTATTCATGTGTGTTCAACGTACTTTCCAACAGCCCCAAATAGTTTGCTACCCAAGCCTCGGCCGAAATCTGAAGTACAATGTCTTTGTCATGCCACTATCTCTTCCAAGGTAGGCAGGCCTCCACTAACGCCAGCAGATAAATGCTACTAAAGTTACTATTACGCTTGTGCTTGTGCCTCTCCCACTAACAATGCATTGCTTCGTTTCATGCGTCCTATTTCTTGACAGAACTATAGTAGCAAAAGGGTATATATTACTATCCACTGTACCATTGTTTAGGCATCAGACAATATATCCCGGTGAGGTCAGCCTCTCCTCTTAGGCCAGCTTGTTCATCTGCGCATTGTAAGCAGTCTTCTCCTTGTTGTAGCGGTCAATATAGGGCTGCTTCTCAGCATCGCTCAGAGCCTTCCAGGCGACACCAGACTGGACAGCGCTCTCCGTCAGGCGCAGGTTGTTCATGGCACCGGACAGTCGCTTCTCCTCGGAAAATAGGAGGAAGGCGGTGTAGGGGCGCTTAGGGATGCGCTTATCCTCAAGCTGAGGAATACGCTTCTTAGTTAGGCGGGCTAATGAACGGCGGGCCTTGTTGATAGCCAAGATCTCAGTGGGAGTCTTGGAGTTAATCCACTTCTCAGTGATGGCCTGGTTGGCGGCCTTGTTGGCCTTGGCACGAGCCTGGTAGGTCTAAGGTTTTGAGTTACGTTAGCACATGACGGGCTGCCATGAGACAGGGGAAAGACAAGGATAAACTAACCTCCAGCTCGCTGGAAGACAGGGCCTTGTAGCCATCAATGGCAGACTTCAGGGCTTCCATAATAGTCATGTTGTTTTTCTTGAGGTCCTGGCCGCGAATGGCCTCGGCGACATAGAGACCATAGGCGTGTCGGGGCTGGTGGCCCTCAGCCTCAGCCTTGAGGTGGGCTTCAGCCCGCAGGGCTGCGATACGCTTACGCATCTTCTGTTCGGGAGTCAGAGGAACCTTCTTTTTGCCAGCGGGCTTCTTTTTGGCAGCGGGCTTCTTCTTGGCAGCAGGCTTCTTTTTGGCAGCAGACTTCTTCTTCTTGGCAGCAGGCTTCTTCTTGGCAGCAGGCTTCTTAGCAGCCGTGGTCTTCTTGGTGGCAGCAGTGGCCGTCTTCTTGGGAGAAGCAGCCTTCTTAGCAACGGCATAGCTAGCATTGCTAGTGCTGAAAGAGACACGAGAGACGATGGCGGCCGAGGGGCGGATGGCAGCGCGAATCGGCAGCGTCATGAGACGACGGCCAGCCACACGGCGAGCGATGATGTTGAGCATGGTCGAATCTGTGTTGGGATTGGCGATGGGGGAAAGAGGGTAGGAAATTTGCCTACGCAGAGAAAATAAAACAGCAGCAAGAGGTGGCGGTCAATCAGCGATGGAGTTTTTTTTTTTTTTTCGATGAAACAACGTGTCGCACGATTTGATCGACTTCGATTGTAACAAGAACAAAATTGAAAACAAAAATACAAAGTCGAGATGGAGAAGGGCCAGGCCGAAAATGGGGCACAGGCAAAATTCCAGCCAATGGTTGGTGGGCTGTCACATACAGGGAAAAACTGGGCCGGGCACAGGAAAACATGCGAGAGCACATGAGACATTGTTCCGTGCTGAGTAGGGTGAGTGTATTGCTATTTCGTATTTCGGCATCTGCAAACAATGCCTGTTGGTTTCGGCAAATTCAAGATGGCAATTTCTCCTTAGATCAAATTGAGTTGTAAAAGGTACTTCTGAGTCACCTTGTCCATTGTCCAACACATTGTATTTATTACATACTAAACAAATTGGTACCTTTTCTTTTTGTTCATGGCCCTTGGGGGTCTTCGTAGAGCCAGCCTGTAGCATCCATTCACTTTGCAGCCATAGGCAAGTATGGGGACATCTGTCCCTCACCCGTGAATGGCGATTTACCTCCAGGAGGAGCAACAGAATCTAGAAGCCGCCTAAATATACTTGCCGATCAATAGCAACAACAACAACAACCCCCCATCGCCATGGCATCCAGTCGACATAAATTCCCGTTTAGGACAAAGTTCGCTTCAAACAGGAGCAGCAGGAGTGGTCGTCACCTACCATCGCAGCTGCCACCACAGGGTGTATGACATGCCGCATATATATATAACAGCCTGTCGTTGACCATCCAAAGGTCTCACCAGCTACTCCAAGTCTTCTATTTAGTAGCACGTCAACGACTTTGTTTCTTCACACAAACAGCCAAGCTATCGCCTGAGAGGGCTAGCTAGGTCCACTCTGGATAAGTTAAAATAATAGGCTAATAAGATGGGGCTGGCGTACAGAAGAATATGCAGGTCAACAAGTTTGTCCCCGTCCTCTTCTCAAGGCAAAAGTCATGTGACGACATGTCATCCTATGGCGGGCAGCTTTGCGCCAGCTGCGGCCAGCTGTGGCCAGCTCCTTGAGATTACCCGCAGGTCAGCCGCCATGAGCTCCCCACTTTTACCTGTCTAGGATCTCCAAACGAGGCAGCACTGGACGCGAAGCTAAAGGGAAGCTTTTTGGGGGAGGAGGGACAACTTGCGGATTACTGTGCCTGGATTGGTAGCCTTGTGTAGTTCAACTTACAATACAAATCTACACCAACCAGATCGAACACAGGCTTTTCCACAACATCACCATCCACACCACTCCTTGGCGTCTTGACAACCTAGAGCCTTGCTTGTCTACTCTTCTTCTCTTCATATCCCCTCTTCACATCCCCTCTTCACAATGGATCACCGTCCTCAAGCCTGGGGAAGAGTAAGCTTTGCAATATCCCGTCATTCTAGCCCACCCCGTGAGTCCCCCCATCTTGCTAATCAAGCCTGCTGTTGATAAATAGCCCAGAGACGACATCTATGGCGCTTATGACCATTCGTACATTCAGTCTGGACCCAAGCAGGCTACTCAGCAGCCCATTGTCACCGGTACCTCTGTTATCGCCATAAAGTTTGATAAGGGCGTCGTCATCGCCGCCGATAATCTAGGTAATACATCACCGCTAGCCCCCCCAACACCGATACTCCCATATCTAACCACCCCGTCTTTCTCCCCCACCCCCACACAGCTTCTTACGGCTCCCTCGCCCGCTTCACCAATGTCAAGCGTCTGCGTCCCTTTGCCAGCACCGCCGTCGTCGGCTTCGGCGGCGATGTTTCCGACATGCAGTTCCTCAACCGCCACCTAACCTCGCTCTCTATCGACGAGGCCTACACCACCTCGACGCCCATGTCTGCAGCAAGCTTGCACCGCTACCTCTCTAAGCTGATGTACGCACGGCGCTCGCGCATCGACCCTCTGTGGAACCACTTGCTAGTCGCCGGTCTTGACGATGACGATGCTCCCTTCCTTGCCGCCGTTGATCTGCTTGGCACGACCTACAGCTCGCCCTCGCTCGCCACTGGCTTTGGTGCCCATCTAGCCCAGCCCATCATGCGCCGCTATGCTCCCGACGAGGAAGCTGCCAAGAAACTTACTCAGGAACAAGCTACCGATGTCATCCGCCAATGCATGAAGGTCCTGTACTACCGCGATGCGCGGTCCTTGGACAAGTACTCTATTGCTATCATCACCAAGGATGGTGTGGATTTGAATGAAGATGTGCAGCTGGAGAAGCAGAGCTGGGCCTTTGCGGAGCGTGTGAAGGGATATGGCACGCAAACCGTGTAAAGACGGTTCATGTAAAGAAACAATGCTTAGTGGCCATGAACATCATGACATGACTGACTTATGAAGGCCGAAAGAATGATTATTTACAATACAAGCGTGTGATTTCCTTTTTTTTTTCTTTTCTTTTTCTGTTTCTGTAATGAATAAAACAAACCTGTAAGAAAAGCAAGTAGTTATTGCAATTAGTGTTGGTCAAAGGACTCTCCTATCACCACTGGATGGCAATGGCATCATGATCATGACCACCCGAGATATATATATATATATATGCACCAACCAAATCACAGAAGAGCGTAACAGTAGCTTGATTTCTACGCACACATGTCTGAGCATCTTAACTAACCACCACCACCATAGCCATTATAGCGCTCAAAAACAATACAGACAATACGTGACCAGCAAAGGTTATTCATTATTTAATGTAAAGCAAACATCCCGAAAACAAGCGCAAGGTATGATGGCAGGTTAGATACGTAAATCAACAAGAAACAAGAATGGGAAAAGAAGCATAAAACAAGCCAAGTGTCATTAGGGGGGTTTTTTTTATAGAAAACTGCCCATTTACTCGACAGTAACCGACTTGGCCAGGTTACGGGGGAAATCGACATTCAGGCCCTCCAAGACAGCCAGCCAGTAGGCAATCAGCTGCAGAGGAATGACATTGAGGATACCCTGCAAGACATCAACAGTCTTGGGGATCTCAATCTTCATGGCCTCATCAGCACCAAAGTTTTCATCACCCTCGTTGCAAATGACAATGGGCTTTCCACCACGAGCAGCAACCTGCTGGTAAGCGTTGAGAGACTTCTTGAACAAGTCATCGCGGGTCAAGATCATGATGATGGGCAAGTTCTCATCAACCAAAGCCAGCACACCGTGCTTGAGCTCACCCGACATAACGGCTTCACAGTGCAGATAGGAAATTTCCTTGATTTTCAAGGCACCCTCCAAAGCGGTAGAGTACTGGCTACCACGACCCAACAGCAATAGGGACTTCTGGTTCTTGAAAACCTTGGCGCACAGCTCCTTGATGGCAGAGTCCTGCTGCAGGATATGCTTGATCTGGTCCGAGATATTGGCCAGGCCTTGCATAATCTCCTCACGGCGCTGGATCTTGGAGGCACGGTCTTCACTCAAAGAGAGAGCGAACATGACCATGGCAATAAACTGAGACGTGTAGGCCTTGGTAGACGCGACACCAATTTCGGGACCAGCGTTGACGTGGACACCGCAGTGAGTGAGCAGAGAAATAGAAGAACCAACCACGTTGACAATACCGACAGTCAGAGCACCACGCTCCAGGCAGTAGCGCAAGGCCATCAAGGAGTCGGCAGTCTCACCAGACTGGGAAACGAAGACGCAGGTGTCATCACGGAAGACGGGTGCTTGGCGATCCAGGAAGTCAGAGGCCAGTTCAACGGAAATAGGAATCTCGGCAAGCTCCTCAAAGACACCACGAACAGCCATGCAAGAATGGTAACTGGTACCGCAAGCGATGAAGATGATGCGGCGGCAGCGACGGATAGTAGCAATGTAAGAACGTAGACCACCCAGAGTAACGTTCTTGTTCTTGATGTCGAGACGACCACGCATCGTGTTGATGACGGACTCGGGCTGCTCGAAAATCTCCTTCTGCATGAAGTGGTCGAACTTTCCCTTCATAATCTCCTGTAGCTCCAGCTCCAGGGTCTGAATGGAGCGGACGTTGGAGGAGCCATCGTTCTTCTTGAGACGGTGGATATTGAGCGAGCCCTCGTGGATGTGGGCGATATCGTCATCCTCCAGGTACATGACCTTCTTGGTGTGCTCAACGATAGCCGAGGGGTCGGACGACAGGAAGAACTCGGTAGGCATAGGCATGCCATCATCGGTCATGAAGGCACGCGACTGGGAGCGGTGCAGGAGTGACTTATCAGGGGCAGCCAGGAGACCAGAAGTACCGGGGCCCAACAGGGAGCCAGCGTTCTTCTTCATGGCAGCATTCTGGGAAGCAGTCTCGGCAGGAAGGGGAGTGTTGTCGTCGGCATACTCGACATCGACAAAGTCAACCTTCATGCGGCGAGAGGTCTTGACACCAATTACCAGGGGAGAACCCTTGCGGGCAGCAATGATCTCATGAGGGTAGTGGACAGACTTGATTAGCAGACCATAGGCACCCTCAAGTTCCTGAATGACGGCCTTGGCTAGATCAGTGAAACCGATAGTAGGGTGCTGGCTGTAGATGTACTTGGCCAGCTTGGCAATGCATTCAGTATCAGTGTCAGTCTCGAACTTGAAGCCCTTGCTGCTCAGTAGGGTCTTGAGTTCCTTGTAGTTGGTGATGATACCGTTGTGGACGATGGAGAACTCCCAGGTGGTGTCAGAGCTAAAAAGAAGGATTGTTTATTAGCGATGGCTGACTATATAGCTAGGAGCAACTTGGATGTATGCTTACCGGTGGGGGTGGCAGTTGACGCGCGAAGGAGGGCCATGGGTAGCCCAACGGGTGTGGGCAATGCCGGCGTGGGAGTCAAAGACCTTCTTCAGGTCAGGCTTTTCGTCCTCGATGAGCTGCTTGAGCTTGGCAACCTTGCCGACTTCCTTGAAGGCCATGACCTCATTCTTCTTGTCGCCATCGATAGCCAGACCAGCTGAGTCGTAGCCACGGTATTCTAGACGAGACAGGCCTGTTTTTTTTTGGGGGGGGAGGGAATAAAGGTATTGTTAGCACGAGCTGTCCAGGGCATGGAGTAAAATGGAGTCAGGCAGTTCTAAGCAAGGACAAAGATGAAGATATGGCAGAACGGTAATCAGAGAGGCAAGGAGGAAAAGGGCAGGAGTTTACCATTGACGAGAGTATCGAGAATGTACTTGCGGTCCTTTTCGACCAGGTAGTTGACGTAACCAAAGATTCCACTGAACAGGAGAATAAGTCAGTATATGAGAGAGAGGGAGAACAAGCCCCAGGTGAAGCCACATAACCACTAATGCCAGACTGACGATAGCAGGACAGCCGAAGCTAGCCTTGTCCTGCAAGCATGACGCGAGCCTGGGGTATAGAGCAAGCAGCAGCAACCGTCTTCGAGCCCAACAGAGGTTCGTTCAATAGCACGTAACATGGCCAGATGGCAAAAAGCAGGAGAGGGAAAAGGGAAAAGGGAAAAAGGGAAAAAGGAACTTACCACATTGCGGGCAAAATTGAAAAATCGTAAAACGAATGACAAAAAATGCTCAAGCGTGACGATAACAAGGGAAAAGAAAAAAAAGAGGAAGAGGAAAAGAAACAAGTGTGTCTGAATGGCAAAGAAGAGATGGCCGTTAATTAAGTAGAAAGGAGGCTTTGGTGGGGGAAGGAAGGCAAAGCTCAAGTTGTTATGTTGCTAGGCGAGGAGTGCGGAGTAGCGGAGTATGTATAATGTATGTGCAGATAGGTACAGATAGGTACAAACACGTACTAGCTTCCAGGGTTAGGGGGTGGGGAGGGGTATCACGACGAGGAAAGAAGTATACAGAGCGGTCGATAGCAAGCAGGTAATTGCCCAAGGAACAAAGAAGAGAAAAATTAATGGG
>NETT01000651.1:0-11832 GCA_003449175.1 Ceratocystis smalleyi
CTCCCCTGTCCCTGGTCCTGTACATTAACCCTGGGCCCTTGTCTTGGAACCCTTGATAAGCCCGACTTTTGGCCTGCATAACATGTGATGTTTTGCTGCGATTTCTCAAAAGAGCACCAGTCAGCATGCAGCAAAGGCTCCAGAGGTTCTAGCCCCGACCCCACGCCTGGCACAACCTGGAAGCTGTCGCCTTGCTGAAAGTAGTAACCAAGCATCCATCGCCCCCCCCCTCCCAAGCCCTAATGAAAGCCTTAAAATTGACGGCAACAAGAATAACAACAAAAAAGGAAGAGGACGAATGTAACATCGGCAGCTGAAAACCCCGAGAACCAAAGAGAAAGAAGAGCAGGTGTAATTGATTGTCTTGCTTTGGCCGGGCGTTTCTTCAACTTATAATATTTTCTCCTTTCTCTCCATTTCTATCTTCCACCTCATCTTCGATTTTCTTCTATCCCCAATCCATCGTTCTGTTTTTTCCTCCTCGCCCTTCTTAAAATAAAACCCCGAAACAACATCTCAGGTCATACTTTGGATCGCGGCTTGGAGTCTTCGAAGAATATTCTGAGATTGTTCTTCGTTTGTTTACTTCGGTTATATCGTCTTTGGCCTTTGTTTACTTTCCACTTTTGGTACATGAATTAGACTGTCAGTTTCCGCACCTGCTGTTTTTGTGCTTTTGTCGCATGTCTGCCAACCAAAGGAGCTATAACCACTCTAATAACGGCAGCTTCTTGCGCATTCCACGACTTTCTCTGCTGCCAACTCCGGCGCTGATTCTGCAACTACCCCCGCTGCCGCCACTACTTTCTCCATCTGTTCTGCGTTGTTGTGCCGCCTTCCCTAGTTTTCTTCAGCCTTCTGCGTCCTTCTCCAGCCTTATCCCGCCAGCCAGCCAGCCAGCCAGCCAGCCTTCAGCCTTGTTCTTGTACTATCTGTTGATAACTTCATCATCAATCTTTCGCTTGCCGCTTTGACAAGGGCTTCGTTTGTTTCCCGTATGCTGCCTTGTCGCAACCTTAACCAGTGAGTTTCTTTATGCTTTAATATCGTCCGCCCTGTCTTGGGCTTCTTTTTCGGTCATTTGCTTTATGCATTGTAATATCACACAGCATCTATAGTTAGTTGGCCTATTATGCCCCTCCTTCATGCTTCCCCCCTCACCACTCCTTCATACCTCTCTGCTTTGTCTGTTTATCGCCCTCTTATGCTTTCCAACTCTGGTCTGCTGACACCTTTAACTTGGGCTTTCTCATGATCAGTTCACTCGCACAGTCTTCGCTTTGATGCATTCTTCGTCGTCTTCGAACAATCACTCCTCATCACCACCCTCGCACCTTGACACCTCTAATAGTCACTACAGCTCTTCCTACAGCTCTCCATACTCATATTACCACTCCGGATCAAGACGGCAATCAGCCAACCGTTCTCCAAGTCCACATCACAGAGGCAGGGACGAGGATCACGACCGGGCCTATGGCAGGCACCGCGAATCCTCTGGCCCGGGCAACTCCTCGTACTCATATTCGTTTGTTCAAGGCCGTGGCTCTAGAGAACACGAAAAGTTCCGACTTCAAGAGCGGAACCCTTCTCCAACTCCCCCAACTCCACCACCCCGGACTTCGCAGCCAAAGACTTTCCCCGTGTCATACAACACCACTCGCAAATCCGCGATCCCGCCCCCGCCCCCACCCTCATGTGAAGATGAAGATGCTTCGCTGGCTCGAGAACATGGTAGTTCTATAGTCTCTCAAGACCCCGAAATTTACGGCGTCTGCAGAGGCGAACTTCAGCAGGACGCCCTCATGGTTGAAAACGAAGACCACGTGCCTAAATTTATGCCTGACGTCATTGTACAACAATGCGAGTCCGCCTCATTACAGACGGAAGCGGGTCGCCAGCATAACCCTAATCTTTTCGAGTCAACAAAGGCCTTTGTCCTTCTTTCGGACCCTGGGTCATCACCACCGCAATCTGAACAGAAAGCTAATCTTGATGCGTTCCGAGAGAGCCACTCCAAGACACCAAACCATGAACAGCAGAGCTATACTTCTCCATCCTCTCGCCCGCTGGTCATTGAGAACGATGGTCGAAGCAAAGTATCTCATGTACGACGGGCGAGCCATGACGATGAAGATTGCGACTGGGGCAGGAACTTGCAGCGAGACCCCCACCGCTACTCTTCGTCGTACTCTCTTCATGGGAAATGCAGCAGACTTGATCTCCGGGGCGATTTGAAAAATGACTGCAATGAGGCTACTGCTGCCAACACTTTTTCGACGTCTTATTCTAATTCCCACTCATCGCACAACTTGCAATCCACACCATCTTCTGCGGCGTCTCACAAAGACTCCAGCTATAACTACGATCACCACAAGAAGCACCAATATGCTTCTGCGAATGCGCATGGGAGCGGATGTCAAGACTACCGTGAAGAATATCGATCGCCAGCAGCAAAACCCGCAAGTGAATACACTACACCGTCGGGGCCGAAGCTTTTTGGCCCAAAGCCTGAGCCTGGGAGATCGAGTGACAGGACTCCCGAGGTCTTGAGATACAAGTCTGACTACTCACTGCCACCCGAGATACATACAAACGCAGCGGGTACTAACAGGAGCGGCTATAGCTACAGCAGCACCAAGGGCTCGCCTGTTTGCAATAGCGTCCGGGATCATGAAAGCGATTTTACTCCCCCAGCACCCCCTGTGTCCATACCAGTCCGACCGAAATCGGCTTCTGATCGGCGTCGTGCCTCGGTCGTCATCCATGATGAAATGCCCCGTGTTTCTGGCCCACGCAACAGTGAACCTCACATTCGCACAGGATCCCGTGCTGGGTATGGCTCATCAGCTGGTCTGGCATCCTCGCCTATGTCACCTCCCTATTATTCACGTGACCATCCTCTTCCGATACCAACTACCCATTTTTCTCGGGACCATCTTGGTTCTGTGGCTAGTGATTCTCGGGCTACCAATGCACCGTATCCCGAAGATGATGATTTGCCAGATGTCATGGCTCGTTCAGGTAGTGCTCATCTTGGTGACGGGACCCGCTCGCGCTCCCGGGGCACCCGATCCAAATATCCATCGCCAAGCCCCTCCCCATATTCCGTGCCGGGAGCTACTGGACCAGCTGGACCTCGAAGTTTGCAGCAGTCTGCAAGCTCAACCTCCTCTTTGCGCAGGGCGGAGCCCACTCTTGTACACGAAACCGACAATGCTCCTGCGCGGTCTCTAGATATAATCCCCTTGAATGGCTCCGTTGGTGCATGGCGGCGTTATCTCGATGAACCCGCTCGATATGGACTACCCTCCATTCCTATTTGCCGCTTTTCGCCTTCCCAGCCACGCGAGGTACGTGATGTGGCATTTATGACATTGCGTGATGTCCCGGACTTTGATATTTGCATGCCGTGTTATAAGGCGATATTTGCCTCAGGTCCATACAAGAATCAGTTTGTCGAGTCTACCAAACCGGCGTATGCAAGGTCCGAAAGATGCTGCGACTTTGGAACAGTCCCGTGGTTCCAAATGGGGTGGATAATGGCCCTTAAACGCCGTGAGGCTAGGATTGGGGACATCTATGAAAAAGTCATGAAGAATGTCCTGAAAAAGACGCCTAACTGTTCGTCGAAGGGTAGCATGCTGTACATGTATACGCTGCGCAATCAGTGGGCCAACGAAACTAACATTCTGCCCGATTTTGTCATTTGTCCGCGATGCATGGAGGGTGTGTTTGCACTTTTGCCCAACATGTTCCAGAGCCAGATGTGTGTCGAAGTGAAGCCAACAGACGACCAAAAGTGTGCTCTCCAACACAGCCTGGGGAGCATAAGTTCTCGTTTTACCAACATTTTCAATTGCATTGAAGTGTGCAGTGACCGGGGCACCATGTCCGGCCATGGTCCAGATGGCCGCAAGTTGGTCGAAGACTTGAGGCAGTTTGTTGGCTTTGCTGAATGCTCGAGTTCAACATCGCCAAGATACAACGAAGATTGGTACGTGATGACGGAGTTGGCGAATTTGACCATGTGTGGAGACTGTTACCACACATATATCAGACCGTTGAAGCATTCCGATCTGGGGAAGAGATTGGCCGCGGAAAGACACCACAGAGCTTTTGGGGCATGCGAGCTCAACTCTCCCCGTATGAAATCGATGCTAAGTGTGACATTGCAGACCAGGGACTTTGCAACTCTTTGCATGGATATATATGCCAGCAGACGGCCTGAGTACTAGACGGTGATAAGGGGAGGGACAATGCGACTAGTATGTGGTGGATTGAAGCACAAAAAAAGGGAACTATGGGCTTGAGTCTTTGCTATGACAAAGAAATTGTTTCTTTTTGTTGTAGGTTGTGTTGGAGCTTGTAGGTAGACGTTGTTGTCATTTTCTCCATCTGTTTATAAATTGCCTATGGATGAAGTTGTTACTGAGTCTTGTGAAACTCGAAACCCCCAGGGTTTCTTGTCCAAGGTGGAACCGACTGATAAGATAAGAGCCAAAGCTACCAAAAAAGTGGGTTCCTGGAGGCTCGGGGCGGCGAAGACAAAATTATCACCAAACACACGAAATCCTTGAAGATTGAGACGAAGGCTTTGCTTGCGGGGCTGCACTAGTAGACACAACGGCTTGCTCAACCTGAAAAGTATACCTGGCGTCTGCGCATATACTGCAGCCTGCACGAATTGGCTCATACGCTCGATACGGCGCGACAAGGCAGGCAAGAAGGCCTTAACCCCTCGAGCCTCTCCTAACCGTCGGATCACGCACGCACACAGACATACATACATACATACATACACACACACAGACACAGACACAGACACAGACACAGACACACACGCACACACACACACAATGGCATCCGGATTCCAGTCTCTATCGCCTCTCGCGAGATTTGGCCTGCTGGCGCTCCGGCCCGCAACGCGCCCCGCTGCGGCATTGGCAGTCCCAGCAATTGCCATGCAGAGCCGCAGTGCGAGCATGAAGTCCAAGGGCTCCAAAGAGCAGGCAGACAAGAAGAAGAGAAAGCTGCCCAAGGATTTCAAGGTGTACGACCCTACCAAGTTCCCGCAGTTTTCACTATGTGATGCTGTTAGGTCAGTTTAGCCCCAATAGAGGATGGAGACATGGGCCCCGGCGGGCGGCGCCATTGAAGAATGTCATCGCTAACGCTCGTTCCTTCTAGATACATCCGTGCCGCAGAGGTTGGCTGCCACGGCAGTAGCACCAAGTACGAGGTTGCTGTGCGCTTGAGAACTGCCCGCAACGGCCCTGTCGTGCGCAATACCATCAAGTTGCCGCATCCCGTACGCACCAGTGCGCGCTTTGGTGTCGTCTGCCCGGACAACAGCGCAATTGCACAGGAGGCTCTACTCGCTGGTGCTGTAGCCGTGGGCCAGGAATCCCTGTTTGAACGCATCCGCGCTGGCGATATGCCCTTCGACCGGCTAATCTGCCATGAAGACTCGGAGAAGGCCTTGAACGCCGCTGGCCTGGGCCGTATCCTGGGCCCCAAGGGCCTGATGCCCTCGCGCAAGCTCGGCACTGTTACCAGGAATATCAAGCGCTCGATGCAGGCGGGCTCCGACGAGTACCGCGAGCGTATGGGTGTTATCAGAATGGCGGTTGGCCAGCTCGGCTTTACGCCCAAGATGCTGGCAGAGAACGTCAAGGCGCTGCTGGGCCAGATCAAGAAGGAATGTGCGGCACTCGAGGACCTGACGTACAAGGAGGTGCGCGAGGTGGTGCTGAGCTCGTCCAAGGGCCCTGGCTTGAGTTTGAATGGCAAATTCAACTCCACCGACCCTGCAGTGACAGAGCAGCACCTGGCGGGCGTCATGTAAAAGTAAAGACAGGGGGCGAGGAAACAAAAAAGAGAGTGTTGTACTATTAGAAGGGTTTGTTGTTATTTTCATTCATGATGTGGGAAGGGAGCTTCCGTTGGTCCAAGCTAAGCTACGGCTTGTCGCTGCTGTTTCTGTGTACATTTACATTTACTTCCTATTTGCCTTTCAAAATCCTGACTGCTTCTGTTGATGCTCCAAGCGTCCGGTATAGGCCCATGTAGCTTAGTAGGCGGCCTTGGCCCGCTGGCCCTGCTTGCTTGGCCGCCTTTGTGGCATTGCCAAGGTCGAGCATGATTGTATTGCGGCAGCGCAGCCACCTCTCGTCTGCCTTTGCTACAAATGGAGTGTCTAGCCCTCCGAGCCTGGCAAACAGCTTCTCTACTCGCTGTAGACTGGCGACTAGGCCAGCGAGCTTGGCTGGACTGGTTCCAATGCCAGCCCCCAGAGCAGACCCGCCCTCGTCTTGAGTCTCCTCCACATCATCGTCCTCTTCCGAGTCCGAGAACCAGTTGGCATCGGCGGCGGGTGTTGGCATGGCAGTCTTGCTTGATGATGTAGGTGTTGTGGCGGTGGCTGGGGGCAAACTATCAATAGAAAGCCGGGCTTCTAGGTCGCATAGGATGTCGTCTGCCTCAATCATTTTACGTCCCATTTCAATTTCGTCACGGACTGCCTTGAGCTCGCCATTGAGCGTCTGCACTTCAAGGCCCTTTGCATGTACAGAGCTCTTTCTCTCCTCCAATGCCCTGCGAAAGCCCAGGAGCGACATCTGCACATCTGAAACTTTGTCATCACCGCCGTGCAGGTCGGATCCTAGGGACAGAAACGCTGTGTAATTTGAATTGACCAGCTCCAGCAGCTCTGTGTTGATGGCCGTGCTGCGCTCGCGCAAGTCGGCGCGGAGATCCTCTAGCGTTTGGTGGCGATCCCGGAGAGCAGACAGGTACTCGGCAGGGTCAAAGTCAGCCGCGAGGAAATCCGACCGAGGGAGAGCCTCGGGAAACGGAAGTGCAGTGCCGTCATCGTCGTCATGGGAGGCTTCTGAAGAGGGTGAGGACACGATGGCAGCGCTGCCCTTGCGTGAGCGATAGTCGTATAGAGAAGTAGATGGGGAAGCCGGGCGGCCGTTCAAAGAAAGCCCCAAGTCAGACATTACGCAAGAGCAAGGCTTGTGTAGAAGCTGGTGGGTTTTGTTGCGATGCGTGCTGTGGTTGTTGAAGCTCAAGCTCGAGACGGCCGTCATAACGACCCGAGAGCTGCAGTTGGGATTGGCCAATAACCCCGGTTGAGCGCTTACCATAAGTGGATACTGTGGCCCGTGGGGTCTAAAGCCTTATCGAGCCCCCCTGAACCTGATAGATGCATAAAAGCTGTCAATGGCCCCGCTAGATAATCACCACCAAAAATGAGCACCCCGCCTGACTTCGCTGGTGCCGCAAAACTTGACAGTTGAGTCAACGCCAGCCCGTCAAGATACGATTGAGAGAAGGCGCCAACATCTATCGTGAGTCTCTACCACCAGTCTTTGCTTCTCTATATTGGACGGTTTTGTCGCTGAAATATAGTCCATCCATCCATCATAGACATCACAGCACCGCCAGCTTGAACAAACACTTGCCCCTCCGCAAAATGACACCCGATGAGCTCACCGCAGTCGCCCCCACGCTGGCCGGCGACTTCAAGAGCATCGATGCCCATCTTCGCGATCTCGATAAGCATTTGACGGTGCGCTCGTACTTGTCTGGCTATGCTCTGAGTCCCATCGATACCCAGATTTGGACAACTCTCCGGTCCAACCGTGCGGCCATTGCCTTTATCCGCAAGGGCCCCCTCGCCAATCTGGCGCGTTGGTTCAACTTTGTCGAGGCTACCCATCCCGAGCTGCAGGATGCTATCAAGGCCTCGGAAAATGCTGCCCGCGAGAAGAAGCTGGCCCAGAGCAAGGCCGGCGGCAACTACAACATTGCCCTTCAGGAGACCGAGAAGGGCGTTGTCACCCGCTTCCTCCCCGAGCCCTCGTACGCTTTCCCGCCCCTGGCGTAGACTTGCATGGTGCACTTGCTGACTGGTCCTTCTTTTACTCTTACTTCTAGTGGATACCTACACATCGGCCACGCCAAGGCGGCCCTTCTCTGCGACTACTTCGCCCACCAGCAGTACGATGGCAAGCTGAAGTTGCGTCTGGACGACACCAACCCCTCCAAGGAGAAACAGGAGTTCCAGGACGCCATCGTCGAGGACCTGGCTCTGATGGGCATCAAGGCCGATAGCCTTTCTTATACCTCAGACTACTTTGACTACCTGTACGACATGTGCAAGCGCATGATCAGCGAAGGCTTTGCTTACGCCGACGACACCGACGGCAAGACCATGCAGGACGAGCGTTTTAACGGCATTGCGTCCAAGCGCCGTGACCGCCCCGTTGAAGAGTCCCTGCGGATTTTCGAAGAGGAGATGAAGAACGGCACCGAGGAGGGTATCAACAACTGCATCCGTGCCAAGCTGTCATTTGACAACCCCAACAAAGCGCTGCGTGACCCCGTCATCTACCGCTGCAACATCAGCGATCCCCATCACCGCACTGGCACCAAGTGGAAAATGTACCCCATGTACGACTTCGCCTGCCCCGTGGTCGACTCCTACGAGGGCATCACTCACGCTCTGCGCTCAACTGAATACACAGACCGCAACCCCCAGTACCAGTGGTTCCAGAAGACCCTTGGCCTGCGCAAAGTCTACATGTGGGACTTTTCACGTCTCAACTTCACTCGCACGTTCCTGTCTAAGCGCAAGTTGGCCAAGCTGGTGGATGCTGGCAAGGTCTGGGGCTGGGATGACCCCCGCATGCCTACCGTCCGCGGTATCCGCCGCCGCGGTATGACTATTGAGGCCCTGCGGGACTTTATTCTCAAGCAAGGCCCCTCGCGCAACATCTCGTTGATGGACTGGACCACTATTTGGGCCGGCAACAAAAAGGTCATTGACCCAATTGTGGCCCGCCACACTGCTATTTCCGTGAGAGACATGGTCAAGGTCAAGCTAAGTGGCGCCGAGGCTCCTGCTGAGGCCTTTGTTGAGGACAAGCCTAAGCATGCCAAGAACCCCGCCGTGGGCACGAAGAAGATGGCCTTCTCGTCGCAGCTGGTGATTGACCAGGCGGATGCTGCATCTTTCAAGGACAACGAAGAGATAACGCTGATGGCGTGGGGTAATGCCATTGTGCGCAAGGCCGAGAAGACTGCCGACACCATTGGATCCATGGAATTTGAGCTCAACCTCAAGGGCGACTTCAAGGCCACCGAAAAGAAGATCACGTGGCTATCTACTGCCGGGACCACGCTAGTGCCCGCTGAGCTGTGGGAGTTTGACTACCTCATTACCAAGGACAAGCTTGAGGAGGACGATGTGCTCGAAGACTGCCTCAACCCGAAAACAGCGTGGTCGGAGGATGTGCTGTGCGATGAGGGCGTGGGCCTGCTCAAGGCCGATGACATCATCCAACTAGAACGCCGTGGCTACTTCCGTGTTGACAAGGGCCTGGGCGACTGGAAGAATGGCGAGGAAGGCGAAAAGGGCAAGCGTGTCGTCATGTTCTCGATTCCCACAGGCAAGGCGACGAAATAAAGATGGGAGGGACTGGCTAGAATCAGGGCTTTAAAAGGAAACAGAGATGCTGTTATATTGGCTGCATCCTCAGTCGCGGGTAATGGATAGGGACTGGAACAAAACAAAAATGAACATACATCAAAGTTTACAGATAACCAGCCAGGGTGAAGGTTGTAGAAAGAAAAGAAAGTGGTGATTCAACGCAAGTGTGAGTGAATAGCAACGCGTTTGACGAATCCTGATTGTCTTGGTCTATTATTACATGTATATTATATCGTCTTGCAGTGTCCGTGGTATTTGTCAAAAGAAAATGCCCCCCCCCCCCCCCCCAATCTTATATCCTCCCATCATGCTAGTTGGAATGATCGTCGACTGCCTTGTCCTTGTCCTCCTCGCGGACAACAACCTGCATAGGCTTCTGGGCCTGGGTTTGCACTCCCGACATTCCATAGATGACCAGACTGGCCATTCCCAGGAAGGCGGAGACACACGAGAAAACCAGGGCAATGATGCCGCGAGTTGTGAAGCCAGCGGGAAGCCAGCCGGGCTGCAAGTTCTCGCCAGCCAGATCCAGGTAATCCTCGGTGTTGGCGGCCGCATTGCCGGTGAACGGCACATTGCCAGCCTTGCAAACCTCAATGTGATCCTCGGGAATGACCAGGTCGCGCTGTAGGTCTTCGGGGGCTTCAACAAAAATCATGGCCAGACCAGAGCTCAGATGCCAGTCAATGTGGCAATGGAAGATCCACACACCCGGGTTGTCAGCAATGAAACGCAGTACAACGTAGCCCTGGGGTGGCACAGTAACGACGTCGCGACGAGCAGGGTATTTGGGGAACTCGGCGTGGTTGGAGGGATCAAAGGGCACGGGGTCGCCGTCCTTGAATGAGTTGTACTCAGGGCCGTAGGGAGGGGCTCTGTCAATAACCTGAAAGTTGTGGCCGTGCAGATGGAAGGGATGCGAGCCCGGGTCAGCGTTGTTGAGGGTGATCTGTACCACTTCGTTGCGCTTGAGAACTACAGGCTGGGTTGAGGAGCCGTAGATGGCAGGATTGGTGGACAGGTTCCCAGAGTTCAGCACCGTGTACAGCGAGGGAACCTTGGGCATGGTGAAGGTGATGTTGTTGAAGAAGGCGTAGTTCTCGCCGGTGATCAGGTTGTTCATAGAGACGGTGAGCTCCACGTTGACATCAGGCTCGGGGAACAGCTCAACCTTGTCGTAAGGCACCAGCTCAATGTCGTCAAAGGGGACAAGCTCATTGCTCTCCTCCACAGCCATAGGGACTTCGTTAGTAGGGGCAGACTCATTGTACAGCAGCCAGTTGGTCTGGTTGAGCTGCAGGTCAGAGGGGATAAGATCAAGCAGGTCCGAGTCCGCAACGGTGACGATGCCGTAGTTGGCATTGGTGGAGTTCTTGGTGCGCAGGAGGACCGAGTAGCGCTGGGCAGCGCTGATAACCAGCATGCTTGCAGTCTGGGGCTCAGTATAAACACCGTCGATCTCGACGATTTCAAAGTCGTGATCCTCAATATAGAAATACTGGCTGACAAATGCGCCAATGTTGATGATGCGCAGCAGATAGGTCTTGTTGGGCAGCACGGGGATCCTGACGTTCTGCGTGTCATTGAAGAGGAACGAGTTTGGCACAGGCTCGGCCCCAGTAGGATTGTAGACGCTCATGAACTCTTCGCTCAGCTTGTCCTGCAGTTCATGGTACCAATCAGATAACGTTATGGGGATCTCAGCCTCGATCTCATTGGCGTAGTAGAAAGCATTGGGATCGTGGACCAGAAGAGCCTGGCGGTAGCCATCTGGATAGCAGAAGTCAGTGTGGCAGTGGTACCAGTAGGTGCCGGGCTGCTCAACGGTGAAGTTGTACGTCAAAGAGGAGCCAGGAGGAACAGGGCACTGAGTGACCATGGAAGGACCGTCCATGTGACTTGTTCCGTTCTGGAACATGCCGTGAAAATGGATAGACGAGCCGCGGTCCAGCTCATTTTTCATGTGCACGACTAGCTGATCGCCCATGTCGACCTCGATGACGGGCAGCGGCCATTGGCCGTTGATGCCGACGACTTGGCGAGTGAACATGCCATCAGGGTTAGCATCAACCCAGCTGAGAGTGAAGTTGTACTCGACCGTCTTGGCCAGAACAGCATTGCAGCCGAACAGCAAAGGAAGCAGAAGCGACCTGCTGAGGTACGAAGGGGCAGCCATGGCTAGGGCTTCTCAAGAGCCACAGCAGGGTTGGACGCAGATTCCCAAGAGTAGTAGCGAAGGAAAAGCAGGAGAGAGTTGAGATGGGAGGAGACAAAGGGGCAGGGAGACGAGGAGATGGCCAAAGGGAGAGCAGAGCCGGAGGGGGGGGGGGGGGGGG
>NETT01000652.1:0-11812 GCA_003449175.1 Ceratocystis smalleyi
AAAAAAAAAAAGGCAAGAACAAGCCAGGCGTTCCTTCTTCCTGCTTCATTTCATGGTGCTGTGTGGTCTTTTTGTCTCCTATAACGTGTTTCGCGCCTGCTTTTATTAGCTCAATGCAAGTTCACATTACGTGCATTAAGCACATATAATTTTCACATTATCTTTTCTGTGCGCTCTCCTCTCGTCCATTAGCAGAAAAGAAAAAGAAGGGGGAAAAAAAAATCGCCTCGCCGAAAAAGACAGCAAGCAGGCTCAAGTACTCCCTCAGCACGAAGCCAAATGGCTGTTGCTGAAACGGCCCTAATAAGTAGCAACTATCAATCCTGTCCTGTCCATCGCGTTCTTTCCGTCCATGCCCATAGCCTGGTCGGCCGGCGAACGTTGCGTTGGTCTTGCGTCTTTGCATTGTCGATCCAAGTCGAGCTATTGAGAGGGGTTCTCGCTCTCGTCAAATGAACGTGCTGGCATAATACAGCATCCCGCAGGCCCGCCCCACCCCACGACAGCATAACAGCCCAGCATCAACCAGCAAATAGCCACCGGTGATATATGTACACAGGACAAAAACAGGCGAAGCGCGAGAACTGGGCTTGACGGAGCCATAATATAACCTACAACAAAAAGCTGTTACAAAAGTAGGTAGTATTGTGTGCTACCACGGTAGCATTGACATGGTACGGAAGACCAATACTTATATTTGCGAGTTGGAAGGATTTATGGCGATAGGGAGGGTGGGGAAAGCTCTTAACACGCCGCGGCCGCAGCTGTAGGGGGGGGGGAGGACACTGCTTTTGTGGAATGGAAGCGGGCAACAGGGGATTCTATCCTCAGTGACGCTAGCAAGTTGCGAAGATAGCAAGCAAAGAGGTGTTGCGTGACAAAGCTGTATCAGAAGTTCGCGGAACACAAGAGACCAGAGACACCTGCCTAGCGCGCGTACTAACATCACAGCGGCAGCCGAACGCTAGTAAATGTATTTTCAGTAGTCCACAGGTCTTATCGAGATACCCATGGTTTGAATTGAAGCCCAAGGACTTGAAACTCAAATACAATGAGTGGCGTGGCCCTACACTAAAACCTGCGCTAAGTCCTGTTGTTCCGCTGTACAAGGGTAGGGGCGATAAGTAAACACATCTCGATTTAAGAAAAGAAAAAAAGAGAAAAAAAGGAAAATAAAGACAAGGGGCGGAGGAGGGGTGGCCGTTGAGACAGCAAAGTACACTGTATGTGCCTTTGTACTTTGTACCTCTCGCGACTTCGCGATGCTCTCTAAAAGTAGCAATGGATTTGGCTGCTGGTCTAGTCCCCTCCCCCCTCTTATCTATTATCTCTATTATTTTATCTTGTCTCCCCCGTCCGCCCCACTGCAGCTGTCCCAAGTCGAACACCGAAGCTGTGACATTGTATGATGCATGCTATGGGTAGCTCAAAGTACATCTCAATAACACGGGAAGACTTTCATATGATTATCTGAGCGCATCTCCCTCAACAAATGAACGAGCGGAACTACCCCTCCCCCAAGTAAACAGATCGCTTCGAGTTGAACTATCGCGTTTGAGGCCTCGGCCTTGAGCACAGCTTATTGCGACGAAATATGGCGATACGGTGGGCCTTCAGTGATCGAAAGACCCCTCCCTCCCTCCCTCCCTCCCTCCGCACTACGCAGTCCACGGGAAAGGCCAAAGCAGATGATGGTAACTGATACTACATCCGGCGAGGCGCATACAGTCCCTGCTATCTGAGTGCACAATGTGCTGGCCGTGTGTAAGACGGGCAAGCAGCTCAACTCCTGAAAATAGGGCTACGAGGCAAAACGAGCCTTGGTCTGCATGCCGGCCAATAGTCCCCTTCATTTATCAAGACAGGCGTGAGACGTACTTGCATTATACAGGCTGGCGAAGATGCATGTATACGTATACCCATTATTTTCATTTTGATCACTCGTGTATGGGAGCGCATATTATGCATGTACTGATACATATATACATATTTGTACTTATCTCCGCTTAGGTCAATGCTACCGTAGAGGTGAGCGGGCACTGCCACTAAGATGAGTGAAAAGGCCAAACCGGCTAGCCTAATATCCAAACCCTCCACCCGCCTGCTCGCTAGCAGGCCAGCGGCATTGTCGTGTCTCAAGCCTTCGGAGAAAAAGCGGCCCTGTAAAGTTGACAAGACAAAATAAAGGACACAACCTCCCTCCAGCAACAGATGGACAGTGGGCAAGGGATGGAAAGCGATAGGGAGGGGGGGGGGGCTGTTATGGTCTGAAACAGCAGGGCAGAGAAAAAGACACACAGCCCAACATCAGCGCCCAAGGTTGCAAAATAGATGTATAAGGCAAACAATAGATCACCGATGCACGCCACAGGCAGTGTGAACGAGCGGCGAGAAAGCGGCATATTATGCATATCACCATACTTGTCTACTCAATACGTAGTATAACAGCACGCAGCAATGAAAGAAGCAAGAACTAACGGGCATTAAGACCTCGGCTCGAGTTCGTAATTTTGGTGCGGTTTCTTTCTGGTCGTGGTTCATAGTCTTAATCTTTTATTTTACTACTACGGTCAAATAAGCTATACTTTGATGGTCGAGCTTGGGGCGATGCGACAGATCAACATTTATCCTGCCTAGCCCTTGTCGCTGAGCGAAAATCGCAAATAACGAAGCCCTGCCTCTCCCTGGCCAGGCCAAGCATGTCTTCTGGCACCATTGCTTCTGCTTCCTTTTGCCTTGCGGCCCTAAACAAGGAATGCGCGTTCTTCTCTCAGATCTTTCCTTTCAACCTGCTCTCTCGCCACCTCCGTTACTCATGAGACAAAATAGAATTAGGAACTGGACTGGCAAGGGAAACACGAAGGTAAGGGCAAGGGGAAGGGGAAGGGGAAGGGGGGATATGGAACAAGGCAGAGCGAGAATGGGGCGAGCTTCTTTGTTTCTCCTGTTCCACATCCTTCTTCTTAATTTCTCAAAAGAAAACGAGGGACAGTGCAGCTCAGGCATGCAAGACAGCACTACATACCTATTGTGCTGTCCGCAGCTTTCTTTCCCTTTTCCTTACCTTTGCTACGATGAACGTGATTCTGTCTCCAACGTCCCCTCCCCTCTATAACGACACTTGTCATCAGTTCTGTGTTCTGCTCCTTTTATTTGCCTCTCCAGTCTCGGGCCTAGTCTGCTCTTTTGCCCAGCCCGGGCCTTGCCTCATCTGATATTCTTTCCATGTATGTATGCTAGGTTGCCCAAGCCCTAGTACTACTGATTGACGAGGGCTGGGTCGGGCAACACTGTCGCTGTCGTGTTAGCGAACGCGCGGTTATAGCGTAGTGGCTCCATTTTGAATGCTAGTACAGCTCAACAAAACTTGATAAATGACAGTCCCGGGTGTGGTTGAGATTGAGCTTACTGCGTACTGTTGTCCTATCCTGGTTGTTTGTTATTTTCTTTTTCCTGGCCAAAGGGGGCAGAGCAGATAAACATTGCTATAACATTAGGAATTATTTTTCCTCCTCCCCCCCCCCCCGATTTTTCTATCACAAGGTCGATCTGTTTGAAATAGCAGGAGGTCCGAATTGAGATAATGTAGCGACCAGATATTCCATATTCTTGCATTCGGCTTGGCTTTGATTAGCACGTGAAACGCAGCAGGTGAGAGGGAAAGCAGCCCAGAACAAGACGGACAGAGCTTGGAGCTTAAGCTTGAAGAAGCATGGGCATGGGCACTACCTTATCAGCCTTTGCCAGACGCGCGTTCACTCTTTGTCTTCTTTGTTCGCTCAAGCTGAAAAAAAGGAGCGCTGATTGCGTGGGAATAAGCTTCGGTCTTGTCTCGTTCAGGGCCAGCTGGACAAGGTATACTGGGCTTTGTGTTTATTGGGGGGAGGGGCGTATGCTTGATGTTTAGACTCTCGTGTCCAGCCGATGCTCTAAGCGTTGGCTTCTCTTCCGGCTATGAGCTGGCTATGGCGGCTTATGTGCTATCGTCCTAGCTTCGTCGCGCTCCTATCTTTTCTTATCCTCCTATCTCGACTGCCCTGGTGTCTGGAGAGCGCGTATGTGTGGCTGTCCTATTGTCCACAAAGTCGCCCGCTTTTGACTTGGCTCCCCGTGTTGGCATGAAAAACAAGAGCCTGCTACGACGATAGCATTGCATGCGAGCGCCATCCATGGCATAGTCTATTTATATGTGTACCCACATAAAAGGTCGCAGTGAGAGCATGTTTCTGCAGCCCAAGATATCAATTGGGTACTTGGACTCCCCTAATGCAAGTACGACGCCCGCAACAGGACGCACATTGAGAGATACAATGAAGGGCGCAATAAAGACGCTAGGTACTGACTGGTTGATACATTAGATGCAGCGCCTGCTAAACCTAGTTCTTTGTAGCTTACCCTCATCCAGCTTAGCTCCTTGGGCTGGAGCTCAGCCTCGTCTTCGTTACCAAGCCTAATCAAGGAATAAATAATGGATGGTAAATACTAAGTACCCAATACTAAATGCATTCAATGAGACTCGCCTGCTTCATAAAACTGTTCGTTTGGATTGTTGCATGCAGCGAAACTCATTTTCTCTTTTCCACTCGCTATAAGCTCGGTTCTCCGTTTTGTTCTCCCCTTCTCCCTGCTTTCCTACATCCATCTCTCCCTTGCTCGCCTTGATGTACAGTTTATCTCTTGGTTTTATCGGCGTATTTTCTTTGCTGTTTTCGGCCTTTTCATCTTCCTTCTGTCTGGGTAGAATTGGCGACAACTGCACGAGCCAGAAACCGCCCGTGCCCTTTCATCCACCCATGGCTTGGCTTGTTGTTTTCGTGGAGTTAGGCCAAAACCTTTGTTGAGCTTTGTTGTTTCTTCGGGTTGCAACAAAGCAACCCTATGTATAACCCTAGTCCGGAACACACTTGCCGCGAGGCGAACCTAGGAATAAAACGTACGTGCTGTATGTAACGCACAGCAGCCACACACACTCGCTGTACACTAGAATCACAGACAAGCACAGAGCATACAAACACTAGCTTGGTGCGATCCGTTCAAGCATTTGTGCACATGCGATTTTGTCACGGAACATAACAGCCAACATCCTGCCCGCCCGTCGCCCAACCTTTCTCATTATAAGCCCGAACCGAATGCCTCACCAAATCTATCTAATCTAATGTCCAAGCTTTGACTTGGTAATGTAACCTTGCTCTACCTTGATTCAGAGTCGTGGCTTGGCCAAGCATGGAAGGGGATGCGATGAGCAGGGCAAGAGAGACTTCAGGGGACTCGCTCACCTCATCTAGAAGGGAGGGGAGGCTTCTTGGAGACGGTGGGCGGATTGTCGCCTGTCCTGGCCTGACTCTGCAAACACCTTAGGCCTTAGAGGGGCGTGAGGGGCGTGTGGCAGGCGGATGCTATTGTTTTTTTCTTCTTTCTGAAAAGGAAGAGGGAGGGAGGGGGGGTGTGTGTGTGTGGCTTTACTCGGCCCAAACTTACAGGAAGCCCTTCAGCAAATCAAGAAGTGATAGAAACACGAAGGGAAACATCCCGCTTTGGCCTGTCCCTCGCCCCGCGGCCGTAAAAGAAAAAAAAGGAAAGGAAATGAACGGGAGCAGAGACAAAGCCTTCCACGATGCGCCTGCGCCTGCGCCTGCGCAAAAAAAAAAAAAAAAGAAAAAAAAAAAGAGTTTAGAGCTTCCCTCGCTCTAGATGCCCGTCCTTCCGCCTGCGTTTTATGCAGAGTTTTTTACTCTTCGATATCCTAATTTTTTTCTTAGGTTCTTTCCCTTGTGAGCATTGGGCACTTTGCGGGCGTTGATGCTGGGTTTGCTAGTGCAGATGCGAGTGCAATTGAAGTTGCGGTTGCAGTTGCAGATGCACGCACCGTAGTAGATCAGGGCAAGTACTCTGTAGACAGTTGGTCTATTTAGAGTTCACTCCTTATTGTGCATTGTACTGCACTGCACTCATCTCCCCCGCCCCCGCTGCTTCCCATCTTGCATCTTACATGAATTTTCTCCCATCCGCCCTCTTCCTATCTATCTGTCCCTGCCTTTTATATTTTCGCGCGCGTACGCTCTTATCCATCTATTCGTCCACCGCAGAGCTGTACGTAAGTGCGTATCGGTCCTGGTGCGTCCAATAAACGCTGCAGAGGTAATCAAGACACATTGCTATTGGGAAAAAGAACAATGTGGGCAGATATATATGTAGACACTCAATCCCAATACCTACGGCAAGAGCAAAGGTGGTGAATTCGTAGGTTCTTTCCTCTTACTTGCTCCTGCCATATTCTCTCTATTTCCCCCTCTTTTACATCTAGGCAGAAAAAGGCATCTCCCACATCTTTTCCCTCTTCTTTCTCGTCTTCCTCTTCCTCTTTCCCTTCATTTTCTCTTCGTTCTCCATCCTCCACAAATTTTGTCAAGCCCTTATCCTCTCCCTTCCCTTTTCCAATTCTTTCTTCTGGAAACAGCACTTGTTTCTTGACCAGCCGTCGGCTGTTTTGTGCTATACAGGAGAAGCTCCGAGCTTTGCGTCAAGTATTTCTTCTTTTCTTTTTCTTCCCGCCAAGAGCATAGGGCTTAAATCTGTCAAGCCAGACTTTTATCTTGTCTTACGAGAAGGAAAAAAAAATCAACAACAAAAAAACCAATATAACTTGACACTCGGCTTTCGTCCGTCTCTGTCGGCATTGTTTTCATTCCTACTTATTTCAGGTATGTTTGCTAAATATCCTTTCTGCGGCCTCCAAGTTTCCTTCCACAATCTGGCCTTCCATTCTGGGGTAGCATAGCTTGGCATTCAAATTATTCTGCCCTCCTTGTTAGGCCCTGCCCAATATCTTGAACCCCCTCCCGCCAAGGGCATAATTTGTTTATCGTATTCAATATCCTATATCTTCTGTGTACAGCAGAACTCGACTAACTAAACAGCCTTTTCGAACCCGCACATCACAACAAGTACAGAGCCGACAAAGATAGGCCAAACTAGGACCTCAATATAGCCACACCCCCCACATTCACCCGCATTTTCACGAAGTCGCAACCGCATCCGCTTTTCTTGCACAAGGAAAGTATACCTTGTACCCTGTCGTTTTCCATAGGGGTGTGATATTTTGGCCTACAGACACCCTACCCGCTCCCTCCTTGGTAACTTGGAGGTTGCAACCTGCATCTGCTAGCTTTTCGTTCCTGACCTGGTCTTGGCTTGGTCTTGGCTCTGAACTTTTGCTGTCTTGTTTCAGTTACATTAAGCTGTTCACTACTGGCTTCTATTCTCTTATATGAGCCTGGCTTTTCACCCTCTTCCTCAAAACAATCACTGCAGTCTCATTCGAGTCGCGCTAACCAGGTCATTTTGCACCGCAGCACATGTCAACGTTTGGTCGCTGATATTGCCCTGTTTGATTGAACTCGACTTGGTCCTTGGTAGAAAAGATAGGAAAACGCCTGCGCCATCCTTATCTCTTCCTTCTTTCTTGTATTCTTCTTCTACTCAACAATCAATACAAGAGGTCCGATATCCCGTCCTTCTGTGCTGGTTTCGTATCCCTCTAGACCGGGTTTTTCTTATTCTCCCCCTCTTTGCTACTACTACTACTACTTCCTTCCAAGACTTGGTCTCTATTCTACTTTCTCTTATCCGAGATATTTTCTCCTCGTACCCATCCCCTTTTTCTCAACTTTACTTCTTTGCGCATTTGTAGCAAACGGCCAACCGGACCATTACTCGCTTAAACCCGCTCACGACCACATTGATTCACAGCGGCACATCACAGCAATTGGATCGCGCTGCACTGTCATATTGCGAAAACTTCTCTCTATCCAAGCTTCGGAACAGACATGGCTGTTAAGGCCAAATCACATTCTTCTGCTTCTCCACCCCATTTCCTAAGCTTGAGCCCCCATGCAATTTCATTCTCGTACTCGATCAACAGACAATACCACTACTTTTGCAGTCACCACTGGCAAGACTTCCAGAGCTGCTAAACGCGCTTCCAGAGGCATCTCTCTCGATCGTCGACCATCGCCGCCAATGATACACAGAGGAAGTACGGCCGCAGCCTCAGGCGGCGATCCTTTGGATAGCATACGTCATAAAGCGCCCTTTATCGGAGTTGTGTCAACCTATGGTGACATTCCTCGTGATACTTTTCTCAACGCTTTATTTGTGAGTAACCACTGGAAATCCAGGCATCGAAACATACCGTCTATAGACTGCTTCCATAACCCGCCCACCCGCCTTGGCTTTTACATAGCATCCGCTGTCTAGATGCACACTCGGTGTAGTCTTGTGTGATGGGCTGTCGTTGTTTCACATTGTCTCTAGATATACGCCGAAAAAAGAAAACGAAAACGAAAACTTCTGTTACTAACCGTTTCTTGCTCACTAGAATCCCGACCTGCGACCTCCCATCCCTGGCCAAACACGTCCGTACACATCCGTAACCTTACAAGACCGTCCGTGGCGCTGCTGGGTTGACCAGGTTGTTCACCCTCTTGCACAGCCGGACCACTTCATTGGCCAACTTGCGCAACTCGACGTTTTAGTTGTTCTCTATTCCACACAATCTGCCTCATCCTTTACATCGGTCGTCAAAATTTGCGAGCGCTACCTCGACGTAGTCCCACCTTATGGGTCGAACTCTGAAAGTACTACATCACCGGCTGCTTTGTCGGTAGCTACTCCCGGTCATAGAACTATTGGCCGTGGTCTGCCATTGCCTGTGATTGTTGCAACAGGGAGTGCACCCATCAGACCACTCGTAGTTGGAGAAGGTCATGTGCCATCTTCCGAGGGAATAGCTCTAGCCGCCAAGTACAATGGCCGGTTTGTCGAACTCGATTCTTTCACTGATGCATGCGAAGTACAGCGCCCTATTGAAGCAGCTGTCGCTGCATGGGCCAAAGGCCATACACAGGTTGATCTGCTCCTTGTCCCGAGCACTGGTAGTAACCGTTCTGAGAATGACGGTTCGCCATCCGAGTCAGTTCCGCCTAGTAATAGCAGAAGAAACACAGACACTCGCGATAAGCGCAAAAACAGCAGTCACACGGAACGCCGCTCCAAGGATTCTCGAAGTTCGCTGCCTACTAGTGTCGAGCAGCGAGGCGAAGCATCAGGAACAGCAGCTTCCAAAACGGATGGGACTCCTAAGTCACCAACCACTATCTTTAGGGCTCCGACTGAATCTGGTGACTCGGCAGACTCCCAACAGCGCAAGAAGACAGGGCGAATGAGTCGTATGTTCCAAGCGTTGAAGCGCAGAGTGAATTCTTCTACAAAATAGAGCAGGTTATTATGTTCTGTCTCGTTTGTCTTTTTTTTCTTTTTCTTTTCTTTTTTCCTTTTCTTTTTCTTGTTGGATGCTTGATGCGGTTTCTTGGCCGGTTCCTGGCTGGAACACTTGCTATCTTCCACTCATTTTGACGATTTTCTCCGGTTCCTTTCTTTTTACTCAACCGCTCTGGCTCGGATGTTTGATGTTTGTTGTCTTGATACTCTAGGTTTTGAGAGTAGTCTCTGATTCTCTTTTCTGTTTTTGATTCCCCCCGGGTGGCTCTATCTGTTTTTCTTTTTCTTTCTTTCTTTTTTCTTCTTCTCCTGTTGGTTTATTTCCTTGCCTTTGCACACCTTCGTTCTCGTCTCTCGTTTCTTTTATATCCCGTCTTTTCCTACAAACATATTGTTTCCTTTGTAATGTCACGGTGGATTTCGGCCCTGTCTTTGGTTTACATTTTATAACTTCTCTGGGTTACGGGGGCTGTCTTCGTTTATATCTGTATATTGATTCTTCCTGGCTGGGTCTCTTGTTCGTTTGTATCTATTTTTCCTAGTTCATCTTTTCATGATGCCTTTCTTTGCGTTTCTTTCTTTTGGTGGCGCCACGGTTTATCCAAGCAAGCAGGCTTTGGTCGAAGTGAAGTTGGGATATCTCAATACAATTTTCTCAACGACGTGTGATCTAACTACAAGCTGTTGGTGTGTATTAACTTGGCCAATAGCTGTTCTCGCATGATTGGTTGTCTGGCGTACTCACAGAAATGTCGCTCGTCTCCGGCGACTAGAATACCATGGCATACAGCGACAAAAAGAAGCACTAAGTCGGTCACTCTTGGGGGCAACCAGACCCCCAACGGGAGGCCTGCCATGTGCATATATAATACTTCACCTGGTCCTAATTGCACACGCTGTTGCTGGACAATCACTTTGGGATTCGTTCGTGTTGTCTTTTCTTTCTACACATCTGCCTTGCAGAATAAACACCAAAGCAACTTGGCTTTTGATTACTCGCTGCCAGGCCAAGAGAATCTCACAATACGACGTTCGTTCTAGGTGAGTGCATGGACATTATAGTATCAACTTTGGCACGTGGGGATATCCCCATTATAGATCATCTATTTGCAGTGACGTAGCTTGCTATTTATGTACTTGCATGTACCCCGATAGCCAGGACGGAGCAGAACAACGCCACTAACACAAAGAGTCTAGAAAACAGCTCCACTTGGTGACTCCTTCCCTCAATCTATCCCATCCCATCGCTATGCCTATCTATAGTACCGGCATCGATGCCCCGTCGGGGCCTGGGGATTTGGATGGTAGCAGTCTGTGTGCTGGCTCAGGGTACATCACACCATCCGCCTTCTTGCCGCCACTGTCGGCCGAGGAGTTTTACGAGCGTGTCGTATCACAGATCGATGAGTATAGACTTGCCGTTGACGGCGTCGACAGTGCCAACGGTATAGGAAGCGTGAGCGGAGTGGGCGACATAGCCGGCTCAAGTGCCGTTGGCGGGACAGGCGCTCCGGGTGCTTCGAATGGCGCGAACAACGCGGGAAGCGCTACTGGCCAATTCGGTGTCTTGGATGCGCGCTAGGCAAGCCGCCAGACACCTTATGGCAGCGACGCACCCCCAGCAGAGCCGCTACCATTAGCAAACAGTAGTTTTAGTCCGGACAAAGAGAGGGAGCCAGCGCCACTGCATGCAGCTCAGCTGCAGGAGACGACGAGTTCTACTGCTGTGCAAAGCACCACCACGTACGTATCGCGCATGCTGCCACAGCCGCACATGCAGACTATGGAACCGTGCCAGGAGGATACGACCAAAGTAAGGTGCACAACCTGCAACAGGCAGATTGAAAACGATAAGCGCAAGATTCAGTACGTGTGGTCTCTCATCTCTCATCTTCATCCTGTTTATCAGTAACAGCCACTCCTCACCCCTCACCATGTGCGGCTGTGTCTGCACGTCGGACCACACTAACAACAACTTCCTCCCCCCGTTTACGTGGGAGGATCTACAGGAAACACTGGCGTCACCACCAGAAAACGATACTATGCCCATATTCATCCTGTCACTACGGGGTAGATGGTGAGCCCAAGACTTTTTCGTCGCGCAAGGAAATGCATCGCCATGTATGGACGTCACATGCACCGTGGGCACGTCGGGTTAACGGCGAATTCCCCGGGACCATTCCGGTCCTGGTACGCCAGTGCCCCGTCTGTAGCTACATTTTCCAGCGCTCGGACAACCTGACGAGACATTTGAAGAGGGGAATTTGCGTGAAGAAGATGCGGGCCGAGGAGACGGAGAGATTAGTAGATGAGTCGATCTGGGCGTTGCTGAATGCATAATTGAGTAGGGGCTAGCTCTCTATGAATGGGAGGGACGAGAATATAGGAAAAAAAACAAAAAAAAACAATATCAATAAGAATGAATTAGGTCATTGACGGTCTTTTTTTGTTCTTGACGACTACTGGAAGAAGGCGAGCAACAAGCTTGATTGGGAGCATACGGGCTTCGCTCGCCCGAAGCCGGTGGTCAGCC
>NETT01000653.1:0-11767 GCA_003449175.1 Ceratocystis smalleyi
GGACGATTGGAGACGGGGGTTTGGGGAGGGGTTGTTTGGATCGGTAGCCACATCCCGAAGTGGGTATGTACTAGAAGAAACACAAACAACAGCAACGGAAGGAAGACAAGCAGGACAAGACAGAGAGACAGGTGACAGGGGTGCATCAACGAACATATTTCTGAGTGCTTTCCCCCTTCTGTTCTGTTTATCTTGCCTTTGGGGGATTGGCCAGTCATGTCACGCTCATAACCTGTACGTGCTGAAGTTTCCTGGCCTATTTCCTTTTATTGTTTTTTTCGTCTTTTTGTGCTCAGGTGTATCTTTGAAATCACAATTCGACTTTTTTCTTTCTTTCTTCTTACTTCTTTGAACTTTGGCCCTTTGACGTATCTTCTTGTTTTTATCTAAGTCTATTAGTACATCTTTATAATCACCCATTTCTGCTTGCCCGCCTCCATTTGCTCTTTCGAAGACAGGCCCAACTTACCTCTCTGTTTTGCTATACACGACGATCGCGCAATTGTCAAAGAGTAATTGCTCTTTCTCGACCTTGGCACCTACCACCACAGCTGCCTGCATGCAACCAAAGCTGCTCCTGCCTTTCGATCTTCTGCTAACCATCTCTCTATTCATCCTTTCCGTATTTCCTTCTTTGCTCCGCCCTCTTGCCTCTGTTGTATTTGTGGCTAAGACTCGTCAGCCTTCCTTTTGTGTCTTGACAAGCTTTACAGCCGTAGCGACGGTTTATTTGAATCTGCGTCTCTTTATTTATACCAACACCCATTGCCACTCTTTCCATTACCTTTGTCTCTTCGACAGAATTTCATCGGCGCTCCTGCTTTCATCACACGACATTCATCACGTCATCTCCAAATATAACTTCACATGACCGAATATTCTTCCCAGGCTGTTGCCAATGGCAGTTCCAATGGATCCGCCAATGGAATTGTCAACGGTCACTTGACTGAAAATAGCATCAGCACAGCTACCAACGGTTACATTAATGGCAACGATGCCTTGGTCCAGCGGCTCAGGAACGATCGTAAGCCGTCGTCTCCCATGATGCCGCCGTTCATGGTTTCGGCCCCTGGCAAGGTTATTGTGTTTGGCGAACACTCTGTCGTTTATGGAAAGGTATGTATATGCATGGGGCTTGGTGGCATTTCCGGCGTCTCTGTTTCTGCTCCTCGCTAACTTGACACGTCTATCCAGGCTGCAATTGCTGCTGCGATTTCACTACGGTCATATCTTCATGTAACCACCCTTTCCAAGTCTCGCCGCGTTGTTTCCCTCCGTTTTCCCGACATTGATCTTACGCACACATGGAAGATCGACGACCTGCCATGGGACACGTTCCATGCGCCCGAAAAGAAAAAGTTCTACTACTCGCTTGTGACTGAGCTCGATCCTGATCTGGTCCAGGCAATTCTGCCGCATCTCGAAGACATCTCACCGGATAAGCCAGATGAGATCCGCAAAATCCACAAGGCGTCGGCGTCGTCTTTCCTGTACCTCTTCCTTTCGTTGGGATCACAAGTGTTCCCTGGATGCATGTATACTCTGCGTTCAACCATCCCTATAGGTGCAGGACTGGGTAGTAGCGCTTCTATTGCCGTGTGTCTGTCAGCCGCATTACTGCTGCAGCTGAGAGCGCTCTCCGGCCCCCATCCCGACCAGCCCTCTGACGAGGCGCGCACGCAGGTTGAAAGAATCAACAGATGGGCCTTTGTGGCGGAAATGTGCATCCACGGTACGCCGTCTGGCGTTGACAATACTGTCTCAACACAAGGTAAGGCTGTGGTGTTCCAGAGACGAGAGGGATTGCCTCAGATTGTCAGCCCACTTTGGGAGTTCCCCGAGCTGCCTTTGCTTCTCGTCGACACAAAACAGGCTAAGTCGACGGCGCATGAGCTGGCCAAAGTCCGAAAGCTCAAGGAGACTCACCCTAAACTGGTCAACACGATCCTTGACTCGATGGACAAGGTGACTAATGCGGCTCGCGAAACCCTCGAGGAAAACGGCTTCAATGAGAAAAATGAGGATGATTTATTGAGAATTGGCGAGCTTATGCGTGTCAACCACGGCTTGCTGGTATCTCTTGGCGTGTCCCATCCCCGGCTTGAGAGAATCCGTGAGCTGGCAGACCACCAAGGGATTGGATGGACGAAGCTTACTGGCGCTGGCGGTGGTGGCTGTTCAATTACCCTTATGAAGCCTGACGTGTCACAGGAAAAGCTGTCAAACCTATACGGCAAACTCGAGGAAGAGGGATATCAGCGGTTTGAGACTTCAGTAGGCTGCCACGGTATTGGCGTGCTGTGGCCTGCTGTCCTTAAAAACGGCGGAGAAGATGATGCATGGGGTGGCATGGAAATCGATGTTGACAAATTCCTTAAAGCCGAAGGCACTGAAGGTGTCGAAAAGCTTGTGGGTGTTCACGGCCAGACTGGTGAAAGAGAGGGATGGAAGTTTTGGCGAGTGAGAGAAGGTACGATTTCCCAATGAGGAAAGGGACTTCAGTTCAGTGGTTGAACAGACTGGCTGGCTGGGTTGGAGAACCCGCTCTATGCTCTGCCCCAGGCGGCTTGATCGGAGTCGCTTTTTGTGCTTTATTGTCGTCCTTTCCCTTTGCACGTTCTTTTTCCACGGGGTCCTTGATTGCTGCTGCGGGTATCGAATGACACGGGAAATAATAAGGGCGTTTGGCTTGTATACAGGCTTTGGGAAACCCTGTCGCCAGTGTTTCGTTTTGCTTGTTTCTACTTCTGGAGGGCTGGTATTCGGAGTCTTTCGGCTGGACTCCGGGGTGTCCTCTTGTCTTGTTTGTTTCGAGTCTTTATGACACGATTGGTGATATCTCTTTTCTTGCTTCTTTCTTCCCTTTCCTCTTCTGCCTTCTTTTTTCCTCCTTTTCCTCCTTTTCTTTCTTTCTTTCGTTCCCTTTTCTTCTTCCCTTTCTAGTTAGACCCCTTCTGTTACTTCGTAAGTAATGAATTATATAAATATAGACTAAGGATCACACCCGACTCTTCATGCGTGCATATGAATGGGATGGACGGCTGGGCGAATGGCTGTGTGTGTGCGCATGCCATTCATTTACGTGATGGGATGACGCATGTGGTAGTCCCCTGGTGGTAGTATCACACGGCTGCCTAAAGACAGGTTAGAGTGAGTACATGGTCTTTCAGGCCAGTGGCTGTCTGCTCCTTCGACTTGGCAGTGCTTAGTGAAGCTGCGAAGAAGTAATGAATGAATGAGTATGTGATTGCGAAGGGCGTATTGACTAAGCTGGGGAGTTAGTCTCGCACTGTGCCCGTAAGCTCTTTGGAGCTGGGCTGCGCCCTGGCCGTAGTGTAGAGCAAGACCCATAAATACAGTGTGAAAAAAGATTAGTCCGCACTACCGCCCTAGCGGCACGGCTCACCCCCCTCTATCGATACGCTGAAAGCCAGCCAATCAGGTAATCGATAAGACAAAGGTAGACCTTTGTTTATTGCCGGTCAAAGGGCTTCCACCAAAAATTGATATTAGTTGCAACAAACAGCAATCGAGAAGCCCAAGTTCGCGTATTCCCTGCTTCACACTTTCCCAAGGAGAAACCGCTCAGTCAAAGGCTAAACCGCATTCAATTGTAAGCCTTGCTTGTTATTATGCCCCCCAAGCCCAAAGCAGGCGCAAAGCCCTCCAAAGGTCGGTCACACTATAAGATCTGCCGTGGTCTTCCCACTTGAGATTCCTCCTCTTTGCTTCCTCCCCTTTGCCCTTGCTCTTTCCTTTTCCTTTTCCTCTTCCTCATTCTCCCCAAACTATGACTGACTAGGCCACCGCCTCTTTTTACCCGAATAGGACCCGATTCCCCTTCCCCTGTCGACCATCACCTCCCAAGCACCGTAGGAGAGCGCTCTCTCCACCGCTACTACCAAACTAACCCTGTGTCGAAAAAGTTCGACGAGATCGGCATCGCTGGGCTTGATTCTGCTGATTTGGCTGTCTGGGCTAACGCCAAGGTTCTTCGTGAGGTTGCGTCTGGAGAAATCTTTAGCAACGCCCGCTCCGAGCGTGACTACTGGAAGACAGTGCAAAAGGACGGAGTGCCGTTTCGTAGTGTACAAAAAGGCCACGACTGGGGCACTGACGACCAAGGCCGTTTGATCGGTGACTACTCACTATCCGAATTCGACGACCGCCTAAAGACTCTCGAGGAGAGTTTGGTACATAGCTTGAGTACGTTTTTGGGATCAAACTTGGCTCTGGCAATATCGCTATCCGTCAAAATCTGCCAACTTGTTGCTAACAGTGCCTGCGTAGACAGCGGACGACGGACCAAGCCTGGTACACTGCAGTCTAGCGCATAAACACAACCATGGCGGGTCTTAACGAGAACCTCTACGGCCAGCAGAAAATGGCCTTTAGCGATGATCCCATCTGGGAGGACGTGCCTCCAATCCCCGCCGAGGAACCTGAAGGGTCACTGGCTGCCATTGCCTTCCCACCCAAGTATGCTGAGGGTATGTCTGCTCTGTGCCCCATACCTTATTTGCCAGTCCCCCTTGCAAGAACTTCACCCGTTAACGCTTGAACTTGTGAAAACATAGCTACTGCCTATTTGCGCATTGTCATGGCTAGCAACGAGTTATCAGAACGTGCTTTCCGCTTAACAGCCCACATTATCAGCATGAACCCCGCCCACTATACCGTGTGGCTCTACCGCTTCAGGATTATGGAGGCGCTCAAACTGCCCTTTGATGACGAGATTAAGTGGCTTAATGAAGTATCTCTGGAGCACCTCAAGAACTACCAGATCTGGCATCACCGTCAGCTGCTAATGGACAAACACTACCCCACCATTGCTGACGACGAGGCCCAGGTCAATACCTTGGCTCGATCCGAGACGAAGTTTATTACTCAGATGCTGGAGGCTGACGCCAAGAACTACCACGTGTGGAGCTACCGCCAATGGCTAGTGCGCCTGATTGGCATGTGGAATATTCAGGAGCTGTGCGTCACGCAAAACTACATTGAACAGGATCTGCGGAACAACTCGGCCTGGTCGCACCGCTTTTTCCTCGTCTTTTCTGACCCTATGGCCTCATCGGGAGCGGATGTACATGCGACCGAGGCTGACCCAAAGGTGCCATATGAAATTATAGAACGCGAGCTCGCATATGCGCGGGAGAAGATTCACCTGGCGCCGCAGAACCAGTCACCATGGAACTACCTGAAGGGCGTTTTGGCCAAGGGTGGCCGCGGAGTTGAAACGGAAAAGGCCTTTGTCGAGGAGTTTGTGCGTAACATTGGCGAAGGCGATGAGGAGGCAGTGCTTAGCACACATGCCTTGGATTTCCTGGCCGAGATCCTTGTAGCGGAGGGCGAGAAGGAGAGAGCTGCAGTGTGCTTGTCAAGGCTGTCGGAGAAGTGGGACCCAGTCCGTGCAGGATACTGGAAGCTGCGTCAACAGCAACTGGCGTTCTAGAGTAGATTGGGGGGGGGGCGATAAAGAAGAGCCGAGAAACAAACACATGAAGCTGGTGCAGCAAGGATGCGCGGAGAGGGGAGAAAGAGAATCATGGACAGGTAGTAAAAAAGGGTACCGCCTCATGTGACTGAGGACATTATTCCTGAACTAAATGCAATATAAAAGAAGTACGAAAAAAGAAGAAAAAAACCCCGAAATAGAACCCAATAATATGGGAGAACCTGAGCCAAACGCCATCATGAAGCCATTAAACGAAGCATAGCCAAAAGACGATGGGGGTTACGTATACCCACGATCTCCCGCCCCGCCTGTCTCTAATAAAACGCCCTTTTTCTTTCCTTGTATGCCTCGACCTTAGTCCATCAGTGTTCTGTAATTCTGCGAAAGCACTAGAAAGCGGCGCACGTTCTTGGGCGCATTACGAGAAAAGGCATCCCAGTTGGGCACTAGCACAAAGACCTCGCTAAACGACTTGCGGAAGACGTCGCGGCCCTTGCCGAAGTTGACCTTGCCGGTAACCTGCACCATGATGCTGCTCTTGGGCTGCATGCCGGTCTCAGGCATGGCAATAGCGAAGCTTGGGTTGATGACATGAGTGTCGTACGCTTCGACCTCGTAACGGAAGTCTGCCCCCTGTGCTTCTACGAGGGCGAGATAGGCCGCGGGTCCGTCCACAGCAGCACCATTGATGACCAGCTGTGCCTTGACCTGTGCAGTGGTGTATTTAGCGTTTGAATCGACATAGAATTGGTCCAGGTTCTTGGAGGTGGAGTTGAGGTTATGGTAGTAAGCCTCGACAAAGTTGTGGGCGCCTGGAAGGGGGGCGTGTCAGCATGGAAGGAGTAGAGAAGGACACTGGTGCTGATAGCAACGAGCTATGCAGTCTAGCGGTTGACGTTGAGAAAAGGGCTGTGGGAGTGACAACGTACCGTCACTCGAGAGCTTAGTCTGCATCTCGGATGTCAAGACATTGGGTGCTGTGGTAGCCATTTTGGGCAATGATGGCGAAGTTCGAGCAGTAAGATGTTACTTCAAGAGGAAACGAGATCTTGCAAGACAATAGATCGGATATCTATGGCGCGCAAGTTGAGAATAAAATACAAGATATAGCTGGGAGTGCGGCAAACCTTGTCTGCCACGGACATCTATCGCTGCTAAAAAGCCGCCAGCAGATACAAAGGGAAGGAGCCCTTTGAGATCTCTTATCGATAAGAAAGCACATTGCGCTATCGATAAGAAATCCTGGAAGCTCTGATTATTGCTAAGCTTCGGCGGGAAGAACGAAGCCGGCCGATGATGAGTCCGAGTTTAAGCGCCGGAACTTTGATCAATTGCTTGCTCGTGGGCGTTTTACTTTTGTTTTCGTTTATATCTCTTGTGTGTCGCGATGCGCCTTCTCCAGCTTCAGGCGGCTGGCCGCTTGGCCTATAGTCAAAGACGGCCAGTCCTGCCCGCCTCGTTCATGAATAGATCGGCCTTGTCCTGCCATGTCCCGTCCATAATGCGATTCCAGAGCACAGCTATGGCCGCAGGTGCTTCATCGCCGCCATCAGAAGCCCCGCCACTGAAGCCGTGCTATATTACAACGCCCATCTTCTACGTTAATGCTTGTGCGCCTCTTCCCTGCCTGCTTTGCCTGCTCATTTGCTATCCTTCTTCGCTTCCTCCTCACATTGTCGCTAGGCCAGAAGCTTACTGCTGACTCAACTTCCCTATTTTTGCTTAGCTCCTCATATTGGCCACATGTCTACCATGGTCCTGGCAGATGTCTACAAGCGATGGCGAGAGCTATGCGGCCAGTCTGCAGTATTAAGTACCGGCACTGATGAACATGGCATCAAAGTGCAGCAAGCAGCTGCGCGGGCTGGAATTCCCGTCAAGGAGTTCTGCGATATGAACTCGGCCAGGTTCCAAGATCTCGCCAAGATGGTGGGCCTGTCAAAACACCAGTGGATCCGCACCACTGACGCCGGCCATGCTGACGCCGTGCAGTTTTTCTGGAACCAGCTGCAAAGCGCTGGCTATATCTACGAGGCTAAGCACAGCGGCTGGTATGCGGTAGGTGACGAGTGCTTCTACCCTGAGAATGCCACTGAGCAGCGTTTCCAGCCTACCACCGGTAGAGTCGTGCGTGTGGCATCAGAGACTGGTAACGAGGTCGAATTTATCGAAGAAAAGAACTACCACTTCCGCATGACGGCCCTCAAGACCCAGCTTCTTGAGTTCTACGCCCAAAACCCCAACTGGATTGAGCCACAGGGCCGCATGCGCGATGTGATCAACTGGGTTACTTACAACCTGTCTGATCTCTCTATTTCCCGGCCATCTAGCCGCCTCTCATGGGGCATTCCAGTGCCCGGCGACGACTCTCAGACCATCTACGTCTGGATTGATGCCTTGATCAATTACCTTACCCAAGCGGGATATCCCAAGGCCCTCAAATCTGACGGCACTTTGCCAGCGGACTCAATATGGCCAGCCGATCTGCACGTCATTGGCAAAGATATTGTACGCTTCCACGGCGTCTACTGGCCTGCTCTTCTACTGGCGTTGCAACTGCCACTCCCCAAGCGCATTCTCAGCCATGCCCACTGGACCATGGACAATGCCAAGATATCCAAAAGCGCAGGGAACGCCGTCTCGGCCAATTTTGCAGTCGACCGCTTTGGCCTCGACTGTATGCGCTATATCATGATACGTGATGGTGGAATCGAGAACGATGCCAACTACTCCAACGAAACCATTGCCGCCCATTATCGGGCTGATTTACAGGGAACCTACGGCAATCTGCTGGCTCGGCTCACGCGCACTGTCAGCTGGTGCGTCGCCGATGCTGTCAAGGCCAACAAGGGCGCCACCAAGACCCAGCTGCCCATTCCTGAGGCTGTCCAAAAATACACCCAGGCTATGGAATCCTTCCGCCCCGCTGCTGCTTGCAAAGCCATCATGGCTCTTCTGTACACTGGCAACCGCTACGTCACAGAGATGCAGCCATGGAACAAAGCCCATCCACAGGAGAAGAAGGATAACATCGTGTATCAAACAGCAGAACTGGTGCGTGTGGCCAGCATCTTGCTGCTCCCCATCATTCCGCAAAAAGCTGGCGAGGCTCTGGATGTCTTGGACGTGCGGAGGGATAGACGCACAATGGAGTTTGCTGTTTTTGGTGCCGACGACGATTACGGTACAGGCCCCGTAGAGCGCACCAAGAGCATGTCGACAACCCTGTTTTCACCTGTGTTGTTGGCGCAGGAAGCGTATTAGGCAACATTAGGGTTCCACACGAGATTTTAGGGGGGTTAATAGCCTCTAGTTCCATAGTGCAGTGTACATTATTTTATGTTCGAAAATGCGCTCGCGTACTCTTGCTGATTTCCTTTTGTGGAGCGAGCGTTTTCGGCTATAAACGTGCGGCAGATAGTAGCCGTATCGGCTGTAAAGAACGGACGGGGTGTTGAGTATTTAGGCAAATATTTTTGTGACTCCAGATCAAGTACCGACAACAGGAGAGGAGTTGGTATCCTGATAGGGGAGGAATTGCTGTTTTGGCCGAACCCGGTCTCCAAATTTCGGGATTTGTCTCAAGGCATTTATTTGCCAGCGCTCGATGTCTTAAGCGAACAAGAGCGGCTAGACTCTTGTGCAGAGGGGGGGAGGGAGGACGAGAGGCTAGACTAAAACTACGTGCGTGTACGGCGTAAGCTCGGGGTTCTCAGAGTCGGAGTAAGGAAATTGGGAACTACTCCAAATCGCAGCTTAGGACTATGGGCGACGGGAACAGGCTGTTCAAGACAGGAAGGGGGCGGAATGCAAGACGTTCATTTGCGGATGCAGTATTTTCGTGAGGGGAGTCCAAGTATATAAGACAGCGTGAGAAACATGACTGACATGTCTTTGCGAAAAAGCTCGCCATCCCCTACTTTACGCCAACGGCATATTTACGACAAGCCTATATATATTCATCAACTTACACTCACTGAAAATGGTAAGCTCTATATTGCCCATGGCGTCCAAGGACCTCTAAATCGAGGCCGCTTCTCTAACTTCTCTAACTCTCACCAGGTCAAGGTTTTGATGGTCTTGTATGACGGCGGCAAAGCTGCAAAGGAGGTGAGATTGACTTATAGCTCTCCGTAAAATGCAATTACCATATGCTTTTCCCAAGATACACTGCTACTTCCACAGGAAGGAGCATAACTCTCGAGTCTACGGGAAGGAACAGAGTCTCCACTTTTGACTACCGAGTACAAAGCGGGACATCTCACTAACAACACCTCTCTGGCAAGGTTCCTGGTTTGCTGGGAGCTACGGAGAACGAGCTAGGTCTACGTCCCTGGCTGGAATCACAGGGCCACACACTGGTGACCACGTCTGATAAAGAGGGCGAGAATTCTGTCTTTGATCGTGAGCTCGGCGACGCTGAAGTCATCATCACAACGCCCTTTCACCCCGGATATTTGACCGCCGAGCGTCTTACAAAGGCCAAGAACCTCAGAATAGCCATCACGGCTGGCATTGGCTCGGACCATGTCGACCTAGACGCAGCTTGCACTACAAACGGCGGCATCACCGTAGCCGAAGTCACGGGGTCCAATGTGGTTTCCGTGGCCGAGCATGTGCTGATGACCATCTTGGTGCTGGTCCGCAACTTTACCCCTGCCCATGAGATGGTGGTGCGTGGCGAGTGGGACGTGGCTGAGGCCGCCAAAGCTGAGTACGACCTAGAGGGCAAAGTGGTGGGCACGGTGGCAGTTGGTCGCATTGGCGAGCGTGTATTGCGCCGTCTACGTGGCTTTGACTGCAAGGAGCTGCTGTACTTTGACTACCAGCCGTTGAGCGCCGAGAAGGAAAAGGAAATCGGCTGCCGTCGCGTCGAGTCACTTGAGGAGATGGTAGCACAGTGTGATGTCGTTACCATCAACTGCCCCTTGCACGCATCGACGCGCGGCCTGTTCAACAAGGATCTCATCGCCAAGATGAAGCGTGGCAGCTATCTGGTCAACACTGCCCGTGGTGCGATTGTGGTCAAGGAGGACGTAGCCGAGGCGTTAAAGAGCGGCCATTTGGCTGGCTATGGCGGCGATGTATGGTACCCACAGCCAGCCCCAAAGGACCATCCCCTGCGCTATGCGACGACTCCGTTTGGTGGTGGCAACGCCATGGTCCCCCATATGTCAGGCACATCGCTGGATGCACAGAAACGGTATGCTGAGGGCACAAAGAGCATCCTGGAAAGTTACTTTAGTGGCAAACACGACTATCGCCCTGAGGATTTGATCGTTCACCAAGGCCACTATGCCACGCGATCATACGGCAAGGAGAAGAAGTAGGGAGATGGAGAAGGGGCTGACGCTTTAGCGCTTCGAACAGTAATGATGGTAACAATTGTTGTATTTAATATAAAGGATGAAAGAAAGAAACGTTGAAAAAAGAACCGCCCTCAGCTCTTCCAAAACTGCCACCACTTGCGCGTTTCAGAGCCATGCCTAGTCTCCTTTCTCGCCGTTACCTGGTCTCTGCCATGCAATCTCCAGAAGTACACTGGAACACCACCCACAACAAAAGCAACTACCACGACAGTCTGCACAGGCTGAGCAAACACGGCGCGGCTGAGTAGAAACAGAGATACGCAGCAGAAAATGATGGGGGTGGTGATCCAGGTCTTGTAGGGCCGCTCAAGATTGGGCTCCTTGACGCGGAGAATAATCAGACCCAATACAGTGATAAAGTAAAAGGTGTATCCAGCCACGCCATAGAAGGTCAGAAGAGTGCTAAAATCGCCAACCACTACGTACGCGGCCGTCAGAAACATGTTGAGCAGCAAGGCATTCACAGGCGTATAGAACAAGCCTGCTTCATCGTCCCCAAAGAGGCGATCCACGGTCTTCCCGAGACAGCCGCGCGTACGTTGCGATGAAAGCGCCGAGGGCACTTGGTCGCCATAAATACCGATACGGCCAAATAATGCTGGGATATAGCCCTCCTTTCCAGCCGCATACACGAGCCGGGAGGAGGTAAAGGCCGATGAGTTGAGCGCGCCAAAGCAGCTAGCGCAGACAACCAGAGCAAAAACAAGTGCGCCGACACGGCCAAAGACCTTTTGACCAAACATGACAGCAACGGTGTTGGTTGAGTTGAGCTCGGCCATTGGGATCACAAAGAAGTAGGCGATGTTAGCAAGGCAGTAACCGAGAATCACCATGGGCATGGCGCTGTGGATAACACGAGGCAGATCCCGGGTAGGGTTTCGAAATTCGCCAACAACGTAGTTGGTCTAGAGGTAGCTAGTCAGCATGGGAGGGGCGGGGG
>NETT01000654.1:0-11726 GCA_003449175.1 Ceratocystis smalleyi
CCTCTTCCGTCCAGAACATGCCGTCGTATTGCTGTGGAAGACCAGTAGGTAGACGTTAAATAATACAAACAAACAAACAAGTAGGTAGACGTTAAATAGCACAAAAAAAAAACACCAGTAGATGTTGAACAATTCAATTGACCTCAAATATCTTCGCTGATAAAATCCGACGGAACGAAATGTAAATTTCGCCGTCCGTTGTATCTCTGTAGAAACCAGTATGTAGCGTGAACAATACAAACACACTAAAAAAGAAGTTTTAAAACTAAACATAAACGTAAGTGTACATGTCTTTAGTTTGATTTGATTTGAATATATTTATCTTATTTCGCCCATGTTTTTACTTAAAAGTCATCTCCAAATAACAATAATCATTCAGTTGAGATCCCTTCTCGTAACTTACGTAAACAGCCCAAAGTATTTGGCTGTAGAAACTGGCCCGTGAGCCGTTACTAGAGCGAAGCCTAACCCCAAGACGTGATGAAAGAAAACGGACCAGGTCAATGGCACAAGAAATGCTCATCACGACTTGATATCTGGCCAAATTCTTGAGTTGTAGAATGCAAAATGAATTTTAACAAAGGCAAGTGACGCACACCAAGTCTAGCACCAAGCCAATGGCTGTAGGAGATTCGAAATGGTAAGATGGGACTCGGGTATATAGAATGTGCTGGGAAATCCTCCGCAAGCGCTCCGGACAAGCTTTCGGTGAGCTGATTCCTACGTACCTGGCTTATAGGGGAGAGAATAAGAGGGTTGGCATAAGCGAGGGTACCAGAACCTGAAGCGTCATAAAGTCACACATGTAATCAAGGAGAAAGGGCACATCACACGACACTTCGTACTGCAGTGTTTAGATACATTTATGACTCTTTATCATATGTGCAACCTAGCCCACTACTTCACACCGACAGTGTTGATACTGCACCCTGACGGAACCAAAGGCTAGGATAATGGACTGTGGCTGGCCCACTGGCTGAAGTATCTAAAGAAACCTGGAGGTTGGCAGGAAATCTCTATCATTGTTATTGTATTGATTAACGCCTACCTACTGTTATTTCGCAGTAATACGACGGAAAAGAATGCTCCGAGTGAGGGTCGACTCACGAAAGAAATGTCTATTTTCTTTCTTTCGTGCTATTTAACGTCGACCTACTGATGCTCCGCGGCAATACGACGGCATGTTCTGGACGGATGGGGGTAGAGAGATGCCGTTACCCTATTCCTCTCCCAGGCAGTCGGCAGTTGCAGGTGTGAGTCCGCTTCGAGCTGTTCCTATGACCTTTTAGGGTCCGGCCCTGCAGCCAGGTAGGTGCTTCAGGTTCCGATGTAGTACGCCAGCAACGTATTTGGTTGCCTTTGTCCTTGTCAGTATCTTATCCGGGAACCTTTGGCTCCATGGCCTTGGAAGCTTTCTGCATGTCCATTGGTGCCCTCGTTCTTTTGCCTGGTTGCAGTGGTTGCAGTTGCGTGGGCCCTGGTGGCCCAGACGGTCGTTGTATCGGTCGAAGTCTCCGTGTCCCGTCCTAGCTGCCAGGATGTGTCCCAGCTCTACTTTGTCCGGGCCCTTGTAGCCGGGCATCCGGAAGGGAGGGTCGCAGTTAATGTCCTTAAGTGGGCGGTATCCTTCCTGCTCTTTCCACCACTTTTCGTACTCTGTACGTAGTTGGTTTCTCCTCCGCCTTCGTGCCGCTGCCAGGCTGGCGCAGTGTAGGTAGTTGATTCCGTGGCACCGTTGCATCTTTGAACTTCTCCGACTCTATCTGCCACTTAATGGGGTTTTTGTTTGTTTGTGTTATTTAACGTAATTAATGGCCTTGACACTGTTTCTCATCAGTCAGTGAGCAAGACCAAGCAAGGCAATGTGAATATTTGATCAGAAGTTCCCGGAGAAAAAAAAAAAAAGATCATCACCGACACTGACGCCTTGCGAGCAGGCAGCAGATACCGGGGGGGGGGGTTTCCTTGCGTAATCTGGGAATCGAACCCAGGGCTAATCGAAATCATTGCTATTATGGCAACGATTAATGTTACCACTACACCAATTACGCTTCGCGATAATTGTCACGACGGCATTCTAATTATAGCCTTGGGACTGTCAGTGGCCCCACTTTGGGAGCCCGGAGCCCAGAGCTTCGGAGAGGCCCGTGGGCGTCGTTTGATCTTGGTGATTCCATTAGACGTAAGATACATTCATATCGCTCGGAGAGGTCCTTGTACGCCGATGACGGCCTGGTCTATGCAAGTCATGAGAGCCTGTGTGGTGCCACAGCTGACGTATGCGGCCACCGCATGGTATCCTACAACGATGAACATCTGGAGGTTGTGCTGCGAGACGGAATTTGGGACGTCCGCCAGTGTAGAGAAAAACAGACAAACAGAGTGTATACAGACAGGCTCATGGCCTTCCCAAGCCTAGAGACAACAGCGGGGGCGAGTCTCTGGCACAAGGCTTTGGAGTCTCTGGCACAAGGCTTTGGGGCCAGCGGGAGACACAGGGAAGTGGCAGATGCGGAAGTAATCGCAGCCCTCAGAGTAGGCGATATTGCAGCTGAGTTATGGCGCGCTCCACACACGGCAACTTGGCCAACTCGAGCAATACTACTCTGGGTTTAACTATTGAGACGCTGGGACAAAGTGCCAAATGCCGAACTGTAGCAAGCCGAAGGATATCAGCCATCCTTTGGAATAGATGGCAGATGCGACGAGACTGACCGGGACGTTTGTGAAGAAGCTCCTCGGAGAAGACAAGTCCTGCAAGTATCTAGCAGAGAAGCTGGACCCTAAATGGAGAGCGCGTCGGGTAGACACTTGACAGGGGACGAGCCACCATGGAGAGAGGCAGGCAGTGCAAGTTTGTTTGCTTGGATAGCGACACGGGGACTCAAGCACTGTTCCTCGGGGGTTTCTTTCTTTTTTCTTGTCCTTTTGTTTTCCGAGGTTTCGGGGGGTTCCTGTACCTCTGCTATTCCCTCTCTCTTTCTTGTATGTCACGACTACAGGTGGAAGGAGAGTAACAAGCTCCCCTGGGAGCCTACGTGCTTCTCTCGCCCAGAGTCCATAGTCAGCCCTACAGAGGGTTAATTCTGACTGATAGCCAGTCCGGCGTTGTTTGATCCTAGTGACTCCAGTAGTCGTACCATATATTGAAGTCAGATTCATATAAAAATAGCTATCGGAATTAGTGAAGTCGTGCTTCAGTCTAACACGCCCTCAACTGCGCCATTGCCTCATTTTGGGTATCCATATGGGGTCTTAACAGGCTCTATAAGGTGCGAAGCCTTTCAGCCCAGCCCGTACTCAGCCGGGGACGACCCCGTGCCCAGGCATCTTTATGCTGAACGAAGAAGTCAACAATAGCTTTGTTCTTTTAGTTTCTATCTCAGGGTTCTGGCGAGTTAGTTCTGCATAGCACCAAGCATCACAGGTAGCTTGGACTTGGAAGTTTTGAATTGGCCAGCAAAACGTAGTCAGCGTTAGCACAAGATGTGAATGCGTGTCGGGTTTCAGTCGCAAAACTGGTAGCCGCATCGCCATCCCGTGACATGGGATTAGACTATAACCAGCCTTCAGTTGTTGTTCCTATTACCAAGATATCTGGATCCCAACTTTCTCTGAGTTTCCATACATCAATCATATCATATATCTCTTGCGAGGTGCTTCACCGGCTGGCTTCAAAGTTGGCTTTACCAGAAACTGAATCTTGATTCGATGTGTCCAGACGTAAGGCTTATCATAATCTATACGTTTGTCTGTATCTAGCCAAACGTTGGCCCTGGTCATTTTGCCGTATCTTGCAGTTCGACTAGTCATTGTCGTTTTCTCTGGTCTCAGCCGCATGTTGCGCATCAGCATTGATATTGGGATGCTGAATACCTGCTTCCTTCTTATCTTTCACGCCTGATTGAGCCCTGCTTGCCGTTGATTTGAGTGCTGCATCATGGAGCGCCGGATGTGTTGTATTGCAAAAGCCGAATGTTCCGGATAACATGGGGCTTGAGCCCGTTCCTGTGCCTTTGGGGTACCCCTAGTATCTTACCAGCGTTGCAGGAACGGTGCTTGGGGGTGCTTGAGACGATGCCAAGACAGTTCACAGAAGAAGTTCTTCGTGGATGTCTAGCGTAGCGAAAACAGCATCACCTCTATTCTTCGCTACCAACTGTCGCTGTTTTGTTTTCTAAAGCTCTTACTAACAATCGGCATTGGGATTTAGATGTTCGAGAGTAAAAGTAACGAAAAAGACTAGAGGAGGTTGTCGTGGGATTACCGATATTGACTCGACTTCCCTTCTTCTCTTCTCCGAGGACTTATCACAGACCTTCATTGTATCCAGCTGGTCGTTCAACTGCACTGTCTATACCTGGGTTTATAGCCGTTCCGTGCTCTTGTCTGCCGGCTTAGTCGTGCTCTAGCATGGCAGGACAGACACGTAGTTGGGCGTCGTTTGATCTTGGTGATTCTATAGACGTTAGGCATATGCAAATCAAATCAAGTCAAATCAAATCAAAACCAGGCCGTCGTTAGACGAATGGGCTGTCATTCAACAGGCCACTTCGGCGCTGCATAGCTCGGCCGTAACAGCATCTTCGTGAAAGTTTCTACAATTAGGGCGTCTGGTCTAACGCCTGTATCTCAAAGTGAATAGACAATAAAAAGGTATCGCAACGGCAAACAAGTGGCCCGCAAAGGCGTGTGCCAGGGCAAATATAAGTAGATAGGACGCTTACCAACGGTCTAAAGGCCTTGGTGCCGATACGCCCCTGTGTGTCTGCATGCGTTTGACGTGTATGTGCGTTGCTTTAAGCCCCTTCAGGCTGACAAAGTGAATGCGCTACAGCAGACTAAGATTGCCGAGATTGCCGAGATTGCTACGATGGCTGCGATGGCTGCGATGACTGCGATGACTGCGATTACTAATACCACTCATACACTCATCTCACACACTCATACCACCCATACCACCCTACCCCCCATCCCACTCTCGTCACTGCTCTTTTCTCCTTCCTCTTCCCTCCAGCACAGTACCTTGAATCCTCCCGGTCTTCGGTGGAAATCCAGTATTGCAGCAGCCGATAACGCCAAGGTCGCTCGGTATGATTGGTTACTTCTACTACTGGGGTCCTCCCTCTTGAATGTGCCGTTGAAGAGAAGAACACGGATCACCAACAATGTAGTGGGCGGCATTGGGCTTAAGCGCAATCATGCAGGCTATAGTCAAGACAGTCCTATAGGAGCTAGGCCACAACGGCTGGCTATGGTACAGCCATACCAACAATGCGCCCCAATGTCCTATCCAATGTTTGGTCCTGCAAAGCTCAACCCAAGCCCTCAGTCCGGCCCATGCTTGATAGTAGCCCCAACACGCTTGCGCAATATCTTTTTCTCTCCTCTCCAGTAGGACTGACTGCCTCAACCCTAGACCGCAAAGCCACACGCTATCTCAATGCTGCTCATCCTGTTTCTGTCTCAGCTCACCTTCGGGCAATAGAGATTGACCCAAGTGCGTGTGCATAGATCAATAACCAATGTCTCCTAAGCTACAGCTACTGCTTTTCGCCTCTGCCTATAGATGCACGTCAACACTGGCCAGCCAACTTCCATCACAGAGCCAATCGAAGCCTTAAATACCTTTGTGGCGCCCCATCCCTCGTTGGCTCTGTCTTCACTCTGCACCACAACGCTCTCCGCTCTCCGCTCGCCGCCCTCCGCCCTCCGCCCTCCGCCCTCTGTTCTTTTTTCGCGCCGAGACTCTCTCCGCGCGCCTTCCGCCGTCGTCTCGATCTGTTCTCAGTCCCTTGCCCAGCATGCGCGCACCGTCTTGGCTGTCTTTTGGCCTGGGGCTGTCGTGCTTCCGGAACTGTAACCCTGGCTCTTCTAGCAACGACCAGCCCACCCGGGCCGCTGTAGTTGATACGACAGGGGCCTATGCACCTCCCGGGACCCCTGGATTTCAGGATGCCCATGCTGTAGGCGCTTCCATGCCGGAGCCAGTCTCTCTAGAACTCCACGGCTATGCCGACTACGATCTCCTTGGTGGTATCATCAGTGTCTTCAGCGAGCGCTACGGCCAGCACAACGAACCAGTCCTCGGGCTTTTTATTGACACTGAAAATCAAGTTCTTACCATTTTTGAAGACAACTTATCGCGTGAAGACAGCGACGATCAAACTCTGCAGCTCCACGACATCGTTCAAGCTCTTTGCCTTAAGCGGAACATTGATGTCAACAATATCAAATGGGCTGCTACAAATGTTTATGATGCGCCCACCCTCACAGTCATTAAAAGTTATCGCACAGAATATGACCTTGAGCCTCACGAAGACATCCACATCGTGCCCATTGATTGGGTGTGGCATTCGTTCTCTACTACCAGCTACTACGAATCTATGTCTCAAATAGTGCCTGGCGCTGAGATCGATCGTATCATTATTGCAAAGCATGACCCCCCGGAGCCCGATGCAGTAGGCAAGGATTTATCTCCTGAAATGTTCATGGTCTCCTTCAAGATGCCTCCAAGTGACGACAGTCCTCCCATTGACGCTACTGATGAGCCCGCAGCCCAACTTGCCTCCCAGACAAGCCTGATGGCTGGTTTGCAAGCTGCATTGAAAGCTCTGGACACCAATCCGGAGTATATTTGAAATGCTTTTGTCGATTACAAGGCAGGCGCTCTGGGGAAACCTGCGGAGGCTACTTGGAGCCCCGTCTCGATGCCCGCCTGAAACACTACTCCGGAGCCCAGTTCAAGGGGGAATACCGGTTCCAATGTCCGGGTATGGCAACGCAGTGATCGCGGTCTGATAGTATGCCAAGAGACTCCCAGGCAGCCCGCTGGCATACAAGCTAACATTGATAGTTGGTGATGTAATTTGAAATAACAAAGGATATATATCGCACGTGGTAAGCGAGCGAGAAAGAACGCTGATGCCCTTGACATTGGATGTAAACAACAGCCCACTGCAATGTCTACTCAACAAATAATAGCTACTTCATATTTCCACAGCCATCTCCAAAGCTCTCTAGCAAGCCCTTGCAATATGTTCCGCGGCACCTTTGCTTTCGTCAAGCCAACCCTTCTTGACCACGACTCATGACCAATCATAAAAGGAATGTTTGCCACTCGTTGGATGAACCCTGGCCAGATTCAACTCAAACTTGGACGTATTTAAAAGCGAGGCTTAATGCAAAATAGCCGCTCACGGCACTAACACAGGCGGTGTTCAAGGGGGTCGTGCTATAGTTATTTCGATAAGGAGAGCCGACGACCAAGGCTCAGACACCACCCAGAGGACTGCAGGGCAAAATAGCAGGGGCTTCCCAGGCGGCAGTTTGCGTAGGCTGCGCTACATGCGCCAAGTGGAATGTATTATCGTGCACTATACACAGGCAGCGTCTAGTGCTGGTCCAGTGCTTATAGCTTCAAAGCGGACAACAAAAAAGGGTTCGAAACGGCTCACGCAGCCGCAAGAGACAAGGACATGTGACTAGACTACGAGCCCAGGCATAGCCTCTTAAATCCGAAGGCCTCGGGAGAGCGGCTTGACTTGAATATATTCATCGTCTCCGGGTCGGGAGAGAGGAGAAGAGAAGTCCAGCCAATACACGCAACTCCACGAAAATAGATTGCACGTCAGGGCTTGCGCTATGGAAAAAGAAGAACTAAAGGAAAGAAAAAAGGAAAAAAGAACAAGGTCACAAGGTAGCATACAAATTGCTGCGCATAGACGTTTACCGATCCCCTAAAGGCTCGTGGTGCTGACATGGCATGGCCCTCCTCCACCTGTGCACGTAAATTGCTTAAGCCCGTTTGGGCTGCCAAAGTGTACAGCAGCTAGCTAGCTAGTGCTGCTGCTCACACTGGCATGACTAGGACTGTTCTTGCTTTGGGACAGCACTCCAAATCCGCTCCGGCGCCGCTGTATTCCAGCGCCCTCTTGCGGAAGAGAAAAGACGGCCGGTTGATAGCATCGTGAATGGCATGAGCTCAAGCGCAACTCTGCAGCCTAAGCCCAGGGCCGCCCTATAGCAACTAGGAGATAAAGATAATGCACAATCACCGCGGCACTGCCACAGTCTTGTGGAAATGCGACGGGGTTGCCATGCAAGCTCAAGCCAGCCAGCCAGCCAGCCAGCCAGCAGCTAGCGATCAAACGAGCGGCAATAAGCATGAACGGGTGTCTATAACCCTGCCACTTCTGCAGTACAAGGGAGACATCCTCCCCTGCATTGACTCTGTCTTCGTTTTCATCGCATCTGGGAGCAGCCCTGCTGGCCCAACTGGGATCCCATGTCGGGAAACATGGTGAGAGCCATGGAGATGGATTTGGCCACCAAAGTCTACGGCGCGATGAGAAGCAGAGGAAGGAGAGAGGTAGCAGATGTCAAAGATGCACTACAGGGGGCAGTAGGAGGGAGACACCTCACAGGGAGACCGCGTAGCATAGCGAACCAAGCACTCAAAGCGATTCTAACGAGCTTTTTATTTCCTTGTTTGCCCAGTCGCTTGGATGCTATCACGGCATTAAGCCATTAAAACGACAAGATATGCAAGCCAAACACAGACCAGAGGATGATGTTGTCAAGTACCGCATTGGACAACGGCAGGCTAGTGGTTATAAGCCGAGCTACCAGAGGAGCTGAGTCCGACCCAATGCAACATGTGGTTTCAACATGCACTACCGTTATATGACGCCGCAGTTTTGTTGGTGTACTGATGCTTACATACCTCCTGAATGAAGCGTGGGCTGGGCCTTGACGTCTGTCGGGACTCGGCTGGGCAATGGCTATACTGACGATGTCGATATACGCAGAGTCCAAATAAATGCGCCCTAGAGCTCTCTCTAAACTCAAGCAGTGCTAGGGTGCTTGTGCAATCATTTCTCCGCCCCAACAGGATTGCCTCGAAGCTACGCTTCCTCTCGATGCTGCTCATGGCGTTTCTCTCTCGTTGGCATACTGGTAGGACATGGTGACTGATCCAAGTATGCGCGCATAGGTCAATAGCTGATGCCTCCTCAGCTACAGCTACTACTTTTAGCCCTTTCGTGTGAAGAGAAAAGTAAGCTCGAAGTTGAAGTTGACGCGCCAGTGCTGGTCACGAAGCCAGTCGAAGCGTTAAATACCTTTGTGGCGCCCCATCCCTCGTTGGCTCTGTCTTCACTCTGCACCACAACGCTCTCCGCTCTCCGCCCTCCGCCCTCCGCCCTCCGCCCTCTGTTCTTTTTTCCCGCCGAGGTTCTCTCCGCGCGCTTTCCGCCGTCGTCTTGATCTGTTCTCCAGTCCTTTGCCCAACATGCGCGCACCGTCTTGGCTGCCTTTCGGCCTGGGGCTGTCGTGCCTCCGGAACTGTAACCCTGGCTCTTCTAGCAACGACCAGCCCGCCCGGGCCGCTGGATTTGAAACGTCCAAGGCCTATGAGTATACAGCTTTTCAAGCCCCGGTGCCCTCCCTATCTGAGGAGATTACCGCCCCTTACTTTCTACAGGACAATGGCTATACCGATTTTGATCTTCACGACGGCGTCATTGGCGTCTATACCCAGCGCTTTCGCGAAAGCAGGGAAGAAGTCCTCCAGCTCTATATCGACACTGAAACTCAAGTTATCACCATTTTCGAAAACAACTTGCCATATGAAAGATTCAGAGGGACGGGACACCGTCTGCCACTCAGCGAGATCATCCAGGCCCTTTGCTTCAAACAGACCATAGATATTACAACCACGGCATGGGTTGCTACGCTTATTCAAGGGCCGGCCACCCTCAAGATGATTAGAGACTATCGCCAAAACAGGGGCCTCGGCACCAAGGAAGATATCAACATTACACCCGATGATCGGATCTGGGAATCCTTCGCTACCACCAGCTACTACAAATCTATAAGCCGAGTAGTGCCTGGCGCCGAAGTCGATCGTATAATTGTCAAGTATCAGGAGCCTCCGGTTGTCCAGGTAGAAGGACAGGCTGTAATCTACGAAGTCATGGCCTTCTCTTTCAAAATGCCCTCAAATGGCGACGCAGCTGCCATTGACGCCATTGATGAGAATGCAGCCAAGCTTGCCGCCGAGGATGATCTGGAGGCTGGCTTACAGGCTGCAGATAAAGCTTTGGCCGCTTATGTGGAGGAACTTGGAAAGCTTGCCCAACAGCTGAAAATGGAAGATTCAGAAGAAGCTTCACAATAAGCTCCTCGGCTTAGTTCCGACCCCACCCCCGGAGTCCGCCTGAAAGCCTACTTGGACGTAGTTGGAAGGGCAATGCCAGCTCCGATATCCGGGTACGGCAGCTTGGCGGGCGAGCTAGGATTAGCGCGTCTGTTACATACTGCCCTGTCCGACCGCACGTCAGGCCTTCTAAACAGCCGCCTGGCATATACGCCGATAGTTGGTGATTTGTTTTGAAGTGACGTACATAGTGAGCAAGCACGCGTCGCAGGCCAGCATGCGTCGCACTCTTTTAGTACCATTAAGATAGAAATCGCGATAGAAGCACAAGCTATTTGATCAATCCAAGTTGTTCGCTATACTCTTTCCAGGATGTCCCAGCTACTTACTCCCTGATTTGTTCTTGCATTACGGCCAGGCTTGCCGCAGACACCGCAGTGCTGAATTCCCCCGGTCGCGCCGACCTTCCTCGACCACCACTTCTCGACGATCCGGCCACGGCTTGCGCACCAGCATCCGTTTGACTGATTGCTTGATTTCCTTCCTCTGCTCCCACTGCTCTTTTTCCCATGGTTGCGTTGTTTTTTGTCCTGAGGCGTCATCTTCGCATCTCATTTGCCTGTTCAAGGTCCTTAGCTCCGGCCAGCCTTCAATGTAACAAGACGCATGCATAGAGGGCCTTTATGTCTGCAAACCGTCGCTATACCCCTTAGAACGGGAAAGCCCCGCCGATACCAAGTAGAAGCGTGTTTATGCTATGTGTCGCAGGTCTGCCATCATCCCAAGCGTGTCCACCGTTGCTCGTTTGAACAGCCGCATCTTCACAGCATCCAGCTTGCCAAGAGTCAGGAGCACATTCTTGAATGTGCATAACGACTGCCAGGGCCAGGAGCCTGGATTCGATCTTGCTAACAACAGCATAGCCCATGTCCAGACCGGCCTGCCCGCATATGGTGGGAAAAGCATTTGCCTGATGGGCCGGAGCCTATAATTGTGTGTCTGCCGGGCTGTTTATGTTTCCTTTTCTAGGTTTCCGTTGTTTGGGGTATATATACCCTCTCTGTAGCATTCGAAGCATCGGCCTGAGCCGCGCAGAGACCTGGCCGGCCAGCTTCCTGATCGAGCACCCCCTTTGGCCATCGCAGCTGCTTGATTGCAAATCACTGGAAGCTGCTCTGCCATCCAGAGGTATGTGCTGCCTGACCGCCTTGCCCGTTTTCCTTCCGAAAGCTATGAGCTTGTGGGCTCTTGGCGAAGCTTCGTTCTCGCTCAGCTTGAGCTCTCTGATGCTTACTTTCCTTTGCCGTTCGCGGTGAGATTCCCATCGACTTCACCGGGGGGGCTGGTTTTCTTCTTCTCCGTCTTCCGGCGCTCTGTGCTGTTTGTCAATTCTAGGCCAATGACATTTTATTGTAGTGATTAACGTCTACCTACTGTTATTTCGCAGCAATACGACGGCGTGTTCCGGACAGAAACTGCTGGTTGATGTCATCGCCCAGTAGCATCTGGGCGGTCAGCGGCTGCAGGTTTGCTTAGATTTTCAGCGCCTCCTATGACTTTTTAGGGT
>NETT01000655.1:0-11706 GCA_003449175.1 Ceratocystis smalleyi
GGTGGGTGGGTGGGTGTCTGCGGGTGTGTGTGTGTGCTTTTGCTGTTCTTCATTTACATCGTTAGATCTCATAGACTCCATATATGCAAGTGAACGAACCAACTTATGAGGTGATGTTTCTGTCGAAAGTGGCTGGCTGGTGCGATGGTGGTGCTTCTATTCCTAAGCATTCTGCATTCTCTATAGCCATCCTAGCTTGTAGTAGTGCCGGTCGCTGTGTGTGGTCATAAAGACACTGACGCAAAGCTCGCCCCCTTCCCTGCTCTAGCTTCATTGCCGCACACGCACACGTGCATATAGAGAGAAGACGTTTATAAAACATCCAACTAGTACTGTATTACGTAGCATTTGGTCGTCTGGCAGCCATCCCACAGTCTTGCCTGCTGCTGCCACGGTCGTCAAGGGTGTAGGTGATAGATCGTGCCCATGACTTTTTAGCTAAGCTCGAGGGCTTGGTGGGTTTTGCGACACACACTAAGCAGTTTGTGTGCTGCACGAAGGCAGACCTCACGCCATGCTGGGTGCGCATTGGAACTAGGTAAAGTGAGAACTGAAGATGAAGAGCCTCGCTAGTCTAGAGAATGTAAGATCCTGCAAAGTACAAAAACGGGCATGCCCTCCTCACCTGGGACCATCTCTTAATACCGTTTCTCATCCACCCACCTCTCTCTCCACTGATTCTCTTCTCAAAACACCCTCAAAGCTTTTCCTACACACTCAGATCCATTTCTACAACCTGGTACTTGAATATCCAGCCTCTGATCCGTCCAAAATGCGTTTCACTACTGCCCTTCTTGCTTTTGCCTCTGGCGTCCTTGCCATGCCGTCGGTGACCACTGGAAACGAGCCTAGCAAAGTCGTCGCTAGGGATGTCACCACTCACGCCATCTCCGTGAGTGCCAGAGGCTTTTCTCCTGCCGACTTCGAAGCCAAAGTGGGAGACATTCTCGAGTTCCACTTCATGCCAGGCATTCATACCGTTATGCAAGCCTCTTTCGACAAGCCCTGCAAATATCTCAGGGATGGAGGCTTCGCTTCTGGGGCTATGTTCACTAGTGAAGAGCAAGGGGAGAACAGACAGGTTTTCCAGGTCCGTGTCAAAGACAATAACCCAATGTGGTTCTACAAGGGCGGCACTGGCGATTGCAGCACCGATGGTTTTGTCGGTGTAGTGAACGCTCCTAATGAGAATGGCCAATACTACGGCAACTTTATGAGAGCAGCCCGTAGAAGCGCAAGCACCGAACTCATCATGACTATTCAGAATGGTGCCCTCGTTACTAAAAACGCATAAGCCCAAGGACGCGTTGTTAGTTGTGGCGGAGGCTGAGGTCTCCAGCCAGATCTTAATAAGACAGGAACACTGAAAGTGGCCGATGTGGTGCCAAGAGCATGGCGGTTAAGTAGAGCCCATTTTGTCGCATTTGGGCTGCCAAGTTAGCTAGATTAATCGAAGAACATGCCTACCCACACCCATTGACAGCCAAGCAAGCAAATCAGAGATCGGCTGCGGACTTTGGCAGGATGCAGGAAGCTGCCCTCCTAGTCAGCCAGCCCCATCCCTGTATACGATGTGACCCGTAGTGCCGTGCAGTGGCTGAGGCAGAAGCAGAAGAGCATGACAGAAAATGCATGCATGGACATGAACAAGCTAGCTGGTCTGCGCGGACCAAGGGATATGCTAATTTAGTGTGCATGTCTATCCTGCCGATGGGTAAGAGTTGAAGATACAGAATCTTACAGGACGGCATTTCTATCAAATGCCGCAGCGGACTTGACTCGCTCCTCATGCCAGACCCTGGCTAGTAGTGAGTGACCGGGGGTAGAGCAAGTCGTGTATGTACAGCACAGCACAGCACAGGCTTGGCTTGTCCTGCGTACGCAGGACAGACCTTGCATGATGTTTATACATGGTAAATAGAGTTAGATGGTGGTCCAAAGCCGGGATCAGGCGGATTAATCAAGGAGCAAAAGGAGATTAGAGAAAAGCAGAGAGGAGCCAGCGGCATAAAGAGGGTTCATGCCTCCAGCTGTCTGTTTCCTGAGGCCATGGCTCGCTATGACACCCCAGCTGGTCACTGTGATTTTGTTGTGGCCAAGCGTGCCTTTTAAAGGCCTGCTTGCACGCTCAAGTCCAGTCCAGTTACGAAGCCTGGCACTGCGATACTCAGATCTTGCTCTTCCCAACATGCGCTTGGCTGCCGCCACTCTTTTTGCAGCTGCCACCGCGCTGGCCATGCCCTCGGCGACTACTTTGAACGAGCCTAGCAGGGTCGAAGCCGAGGCAGGCGCCACCCACAGCATCGCCGTGAACAATGATGGCTTCTTTCCGCCTGACCTGGAAGCTGAGGTTGGAGATGTTCTCGAGTTTCACTTTGAGCCGGGCAGCCACTCTGTTGTTCAAGCCTCCTTCGACAGCCCCTGCAAGTTCGTTGACGGCGGCTTTGCCTCTGGGATCATGGTGACCCCGACAAACGAAGAGGAGAACAGACAAGTGTTCCGGGTGGGTGTTTCGAACAACGAGCCGATTTGGTTTTACAATGGATGCCTGGATCGTTGCCACAAATACGGACACGTGGGAGTAGCGAACGCTGCCAACAGTGTGAACAATGACCAGTACTATGGCAGATTCCGGAGCGGGGCCCTTGGACGGGAAGAAACAGAGAACGTTGCGACCATGACTGGTGGTGTGCTAGTCGAAAGTTGGGGATAAGCGTAGGGAGGTGTTGCAGTGGCAGCGTGTTAGCCAGGGTCAGGTCGCGGGCGCTTTAGACGGGGCTTGATAGGGCAAAGCCAAGAAGGGATTGTGTGTTTGATTTATTTGAATATACCTGCGCTCTACTGGAATCACCAAGGTCGAGCGAGGCCAGTGTGTGTGTGTGTTTGATGTTGATTTGGATATTTTGCCTTTTTTTCTTTTTTTTTCTTTTTTTTTTCTTTTTTTTTCTTTCTGATTTCTGACCTGGTGCCATTCGGCGCCACAGAGCGTCAACATCTCCTGTGGCTGAGGATCCACCCAATACCTACGCTAGCCTGGCTTAGGGTTAAATAGGGTCACTGCTCTTGTGATAAAAAACAGCCAATCACACAACATGCTTGTCCCGGTCATTAACAACCTCCCTCGCAGTGCCATCCTCAAGCTTGGCCCGCGCTCAATGCTACTACTCCTTTCTAATCCTAGTATAAGAAGGAAACATGTGGGTCTTTCCGAACTGGCCGCTTAAAGATCGGGGCGTTGGTGAAAATGCCGACTCAAGTTCTTGATCGGCAAGTCCTTCTTTAGGCCGCCCCCTGCAACGATGGATGTGAGCACGCTGTGGGACAATACATGTCCATAATGGGTTTTAGTGCGAAAACAAGGGCCACCGAGGCCCCATTTGCCGTTACCTCTGAAGGCAGTGGAGGACAGGCAGGCAGACAGGCAGACAGACAGACAGGCAGACAGACAGACAGACAGACAGACAGACAGACAACGACGACTGTTTCTTTCCTTCTTTCAATGCACAGCCTGAAAGACTAATGAAACGTGACGGCATTCTGGGGGCGGCGGCTCCTCTTGTCTTTTTCTCGCTCGCCACTGTGACTGGCGTCACTTTGGAGGGGCCCTACTACATAGAAACGACTTGGCCTGTGGCTCGTGCTTGTCCTGGGCGCATATTAGTGTGATAAGAGAGCCAACAGTAAGCAACGCTTCATCTACTCTCCGTAGTCCCGACATGCACGCTTGTAGTGTTGGCAAGCACTAGCTAGCTATGGATCTTAGCGGGGTGAATACCGGCAAGCGTAGCCCCAAGCTGAGGTGGGAAGGATTTGCCGCAGTTCGCTACCCGTGTTACATAACGAGGTGCAACTAGAATCCCAGCGATAAACATGGACGGTGCGTCGTTTGATCTTAGTGATTCCAGTAGACGTAAAATATATTCAAATTCAAATTCAAACATGGACTGCGACTTTTCGCATAACGTCACAGGACGCCAAGAAGGTAACACTATTGGTCATTTTATCATGCCGTTTTGCATACTACCTGCTGGGAGAGAGCATGCCTAAGAGCCCCCATGTAAGACTCTATCCATGTATTACGGGCATCACAGGACGTTCGGTACAATTTGTATGCTAAGCTTAGAAATCAAGCTACATCGGCAAAGACAGGATGCGATATCCAACCAAGGCCAGGACGGGAACGGTGAACTTTGCGTTCGTGAAGGACTGGTAGGGTCACTTAGAATGAGAATCGGCAGCATATAAGACAAGTTGTTCTCTGCTTCGGTCGTCTTTCGAGTTCGTCCCCCACCACCGTTATTCATATCTACACAGCTTCTTTTTCTTTCTGCTTCTCTTCTTTGGCTCCCAAGCGTGCATAGCTTCTCTTAAATCTGCCCACACACTGGAGTCTCTTCCCGCAGCACCATATCTCAACATTGCCCATGATGCGTCTTTCTGTGATTGCTCTGATCGCTGCCGCAGCCGTAGAAGGCGCCATCCACACCATCATTGCGAAAGATGATGGATTTGATCCCGCCGTCTTGAAAGCTGAAACTGGAGACTTTCTCGAGTTCCACTTTACACGAGGCATGCACTCTGCCGTGCAATCCACCTATGAAATGCCCTGCATGTTCCTTCACGGCGGCTTCGCTTCCGGGGAGAGGTTCACTCCGATAGAGCAATCGGAGCATAGCAAGGTTTTCAGAGTCCGTGTTGCGGACAAGCGGCCGATTTGGTTCTACAATGGCTCCTTGAATCGTTGCCACGAAGATGGCCACGTCGGCGTAGTCAACCCTCCCAACACAAATAGCCACGGGATCTTCCAAAAATCTGCCTTTGACCAGAAATCCACAGAGGTTGTTTATCGAATGACAGGTGGCGAATTGATTGAAAGGACGGCCTAGCGAGCTTGCGGGCGCCTAGTTGGCTGTGGCAGGTCAGTAATTGATAGGCTGTATATCGACGGGGCACAAACTTGGCTTACATGGAGGTTCTGGAACAGGTCTTCAGTCGTAGGAGTATTATCGCTAGTTAGGGCTAGGGGACCTGGGGCGGTCTCCTACGTCGTCTCTGGGGCGGCTAGCAAGGGCTACAAGAGGGAGAGGACGAGAGCCCTTTATGCGTAACGCTTGGAATAGCTATACCAGTCAGTCTAAGGGTATATGCGCCTGCCCCTGGCTACTGACAGTGGTGCTTATATCAGAGTTCAGATTGCGATAATATATTTAGCCTCTAGATAGATTATCATTGTCACAAAATCTTCATTGGCAGACACTGACAATTTGGCTCTATTTGAACTGAGGCTTCGGGCCGTTCAAGGCTTGGAATTTGAAGCAGAAAACACCGATACAAGTAAGTATCTAAGGGTTGACGAGTGGGAGTTTGCTAGATTGATAGATGCTTGGGGCTGCTGCCGCGAGTGCTACTGCTTGGATGTCTGATTTTACAAATATCATCAAGAGGCTTGTTCAGACCCCGAGGGCCTTGGGCTAACTACTGCGGAGCTTGCTGCCGACGTGGTCTATGTTAGCTATAGCTTTTGATATGGGCTAGGGCTAGGGCTATCGAGACCTTCTGCATCCGTTGGTTGCCGTGAAGAGGACGACGCGGTATATGGTGCCAGCCTTCTTGTTTCCTCTCTTTCAGGCTTTCCGAGCATGTACAATAGTAAGACGCTTCCAGATACCCAAGAGGCTATGGCTCTTTGCTGGGGCCGCCTTTCCCCCCTAGGCCATTTCCTTCTCTATTCACTACCAGTTCCTATTTCTACACGTAGCTTTTCTCGAATCTGAGCTCCAGCCGGGAATCCACCCAGCCACCCATACTCCTTTGACAAGCCTGGTAGCTTGTTTGTGCATGGCTTCTCTTCCGAGACTGTAATTTCTCAGTCTTATGAAGAGGAGGACGATAAAGCTTCGGTAACGTGAAGGAGAGGTAAACTCACCCAAGAATAGCTCTGTCCTGGCTCTACAAAGCAAGCAGTTGATCAAGCCCTGCGGCTTACCTGAGCACTACGCCATCTCGCCGGGCTCTGCGTTGTTCTGCAAGAGCTACAGCAGGACCAGCTCGTGGCAGACCGCTATGGAAAGGGTAGTTCTTCCTTTGGCTGTCCTCAGAAGCTGGGCGATGAAGCTTTTCGTCCACGGTTTGCTTTTCTTCTTGCACGACCACTTGTGTGCCTCCTTTTTGCCTCCGCTGCAGGAGGGGCATTGTAGGAGCGCTGAGTGGTGTTTGAGCTGCAGGCGGTACTTCTTGAAGCCGCCATGCCCTGACATCGCCGTTAATATAGTCCTCAAGAATTTGCACGTTCTTTCGTGCTTTTGGGCCTGTCTTTCTTAGGGAAGTCCCAGTGTTTCCCGAAGTTGTGATCCGTCATCCCTGCCCTGTTATAGAGCCACTCTTGGAAGTTTTGGTATGCCGATTCTTAGCCATCTTTTGGCTCTAGCCAAAGACATGGGGCAGTCAGAGACCTCGGTCGCCGCTTCTTTGGCTATCTAGTCCGCAGTCTCGTTTCTGCGGATTCCCGAGTAGCCAGGTACCTAGATGCAGGGGAAGGAGAGTCCAGGGAAGGCGGCTCTCTTGTCCTGTAGGTGCTTCTTGGCTTGATCTACGACGTGCTGTGACGGTGCCACAGACCTTGCCTTGAATTTCATCCGTTGGGCCGTCGCCTGGCTGTCTAAGCATATCCAGATTGTGTTTATACCTCTCAGTACTCAGTAGACCGCTATAAGAAGGCCACTATGGAGCCCCCCCCCCCCTCTTCCATAGCTGAGCTCTTGTGCTCTGTGGTGCTGGCCAAGAGTCTCATTTGTCTGGGCTGAAGAATCTGGACCTTGGACTTCACTATGGACTTCTAACACATTATTGCTTTCGTTCCTTTTGAAAGTGACTTGAGTGCCTGAGTGATTGATGTTGGGAGGTTGCTCTGATGCCTTCTAACTCTACGCCAGTTAACATCTCCAGATCCTCGAACGGCACTGATTGACGAGAGCTTAATGCTTCTGCTTCTCCCCCTGCACATTAAGAGGTTTTCAGGACGACATATAGGGGTGGACCTTCTAGCTTGGGTGGGTTCAGGGCTCATAGCTTTTGCAGGAGAATCCATACTTACTACTATAAACTTGGCTATCTCGTCCATTGAGTCTTTTCGCCATTCCCGCCACTATTCTGTAGTGTAGCCCTGGGTACATGGCTATGCCGAAACACCAACAAACAAGCCCATGTTCCCGTGTATTGGTCTATTAGTCATTCCTCCTATGCCTGAGGGCTTTTGAAACCCACGAGTCTATCGATCTCATACCCGAGCACCAAAATACCCCACGCCTTATCTCCGTGAGCTCCCTACCAGCTAGGCTGATGCATATTGAAAGTGGTATGGATGAGAGGACCGCCCAAGTACAGCACCACCGCAAATTTGTATCCCGGGGGGGAGTTGCCGCAGCACTCGACCCCCAACACACGCATTGAGCCCACGCCCTAGGCACCACCATATTGTCCCCGGTAGTGCAAGAACAAAGACAGGTTAGAGTCCTGCAAATCTGTAATCCATCGTCGCCAGGCCTTCGCCCCCTCCTCTTCCCCTCCCCCTTATTCCCCATTCGCTCTTTCCATGCATACTTGCCGCGGGATAATGCCGTGTTACTGGCGTGCCGGATGCAGGTGGGGAAGTGGAAATATGGGAACAAGAGCATTGGTGCCGGCCAAGCCGCTGTCGATGGGAAGAATCCAGACAAGAACAATGCCGTACGCATGATGTGCTTCTCGCGAGTGCTGCAAGCTCCGAATGAGCCCGCGTGCAGCTTCTTATCTTCTCTGGAACAGTAAATTCAGAGCCGAAAAGCTCCTCGCTGGTACCAGCAACCATGATGCTGAGCTTTGACACACCAGGGTCATCTGATTTGTAGGAATAGCCTAGAATCAAGGCTTCCAAGATAGGCGGGTCGGTACAAGGGATAGTGAGATAACGGGGAAGGGCGAGTTTGTTCAGAGCCTCTGATAAGAGCTTCGGGCTGGGCAATTACACACATGCACCACCAGTCTCCTCCGCATTACGTGGTGGATAACAGACATCTGTTTCATGCCGAGTATGTTTAGGCCGCACTATCATATTCATGGCGTGTCAACTCACGACTGCCGCATGCCCAGTCTGTCCACCTACACACTTCTCTGTTGCACTAGTGGGCGGCTCCATCGACCACAGCCATGAGCCTGGGCAATATGCAGGAAACAGAGCATGTATGCGTATGGCCTGGGTCTGACTTCAGGCGCTATGTAGCCGGTTGCTAGCGTTGCATAGATCTAACGACGTGTAGCTAGTTGAATGCAGCTACGATGCTACAAGCTCACCTTGGTCTTGACGTACTAAGGAAAGCAGCGGTGTGAGCCTTGAAGGTTCCTGTGCCTTCTGGGGTTCCAGGGCTGGTCTAGCTGCGTCGTCTGGTCCTAGTGGTTCCAGTAGACGTTGAATATATTCAAATCAAATCAAATCAGCTTGTATCATTTCACGTTGCAGACCACCCACCAAAGCGGGCCCATTTACATGGCGTTGGGGGTACAGCTAGTGTTTCCAAGTGGCGTGACTGATTAACCATATGAAATGGCAGATTAAAAGACGTCTGCCTTTTCTGCGGTCGCGTGCCAGTCGGTCTATTCCACTACGCCTGTGCCCGTGAGACTACAAGGTCCTTAAATCCGGTAGACCTAGCCACCAACGAAGTGCCATGGCGGATTTCAGAGAATATTGTAGCAGATTTTGCGGCAATCCTCTTACACTGCGGCCAGCATGTGGTCCTTGCTGGAATGGAGCGCGCTCGAATACAGGCAGGTAGGACTTTGCCTAGACTCCGCAGCAAAAGCACATCAAACCCCGTTTGAGCTCCGAGATTGGGCCTCGTATTGCGTTTATCGAGAGGAACTACACGCGGCTCTCAGGCCCAGTGGTCCAGGGGCAGGCAGGCCCGGTTGATGGGCCAGTAGCAGCCAAGCCGAGCAGAGGGGAATCACCGGGCAAAGACCGTCGAGAGGAAAGTAGACAAGATCACACGCGACAACCCAGCAAGAACGTTGCCCTTTGCTCCAATCGCTCCTCGCTTCTTCCCTGCCGGCCACTATCGCTCCCAAATCTCGCTCCCGGGCGATCCCCCAGCTTGGCTCTACGATGATGCCTGGGGCCAGTGCGTGCTACAAAAGGGGTCACGTGGGCATAGTCAATGCAGGCAGTCCTGGTCGGTAGAATATCAGGTAAGCCCGCGCTGCAAGTAGACGCTCACTCAATTGTGCAAGGAAACGTTATCTAGTACAACTAGATAGAAGATATAAAATACTCCAAGTCACGCACGACACTGCCGGTGGGAATGGCTAGTGGTACGATCGATGGCGTTGCCAAGGCTGCTCGGCAGGCACGCTCTTGGCGAGAGCACTCGGATAGTCGGGTTATAGGTGACTTCGTGTAAGAGCATGTTAGGGCTAGTAATCTCGGGGCTCGGGGTTTGATTGTTCACGATACCAGTTGCACCTTTCCACTAGCGAGAGAACACGAGAGTCCTTGGCTCTGCTAGATCGTAGACTTGAGCTATCCAAGAGCAGCATTGCGTTGAGCAACATGAGGGTTCCGCAGAAGCTCTTGGGTTCTTGCGTCGTTCACCACAATAGGCGGCGAATAGCAACAGCTGCCGTGGCGTGGCGCATCGGACGGATGCCCTGCGGTACACTCCACAAGATAGGCGACCTTTTTTCTTCTTCTCTTCCATGACTGTTCTTCATCACTTCCTCCTTCTCTGCTGCTCACACCATTCTCGTCAGCCTTCTCATTTTGTTTCCTTTGGTCATCCACTGTCATATATGGTGTAACTTTATAGTGACTGACCCTGTCTATAAAACCCGGAATAAGACACGAGGCCTGTCATTAATACCGCTATTCGTCAACGCAGGAAAGGCTCTGCAAACACTATCATGCAATGTCTGCAGTGCTCATGACTGTGGCCTTCGACCCTTCCAAAGATCCAGCCCACCCCTGGCGCTAGGTCTGGGTATCACGTTGTTTCCAGCAGTCAGGCATTGCAGTCTTGCGGCCTTGCTGCCCATTGCCGCCCGCTTCTCCCTGTTCCTCGTCGTCTTTACATGCACCGCACTTGAAACATAGCTTGGCGCTGTGGCATGCGTGGGCTTATTACATATAATACACGGATCTAACAGCGAGCCCAGAGCACTCCCAACAACAACGGGAGATCCCCTATGCTGTGGCTATCCCAAGCTTTGTGCAGCGGCATATGCTCTTGTTGTTATCGTGTCCGCCGAGTCTTCCACCGGAACAGCCCTGTAGACACCTTCCACAGAAGACGGGAACAACAAGATCGACCAAGTCTAGTTTTGAGCAGATTCGCACAGATCCTAGTCCAGTGGACGTAGCCAGCGCTCTTGGCACGAGTGGCAGATACCACACGATGCAGCCTCACTCGCCTTTAGGCTTGAACGTGGATTCATCCAACGCCCACGGGAAACCGCCCAGGGCGACCCCAATGCCTTGCCTGGCCCTTGGCCGGCTATCAGGCTGTTTTATCGGGCCAAATCGTAACGTAAAACTGCGTACTGTAAGCGGCCGGGCCAAGGCGCGGCAGTGGGCATCTAGCTGCAGGCCTACCATGCTCATGTCCACTGCCGTCTGCTACCGCTTGGTTCTTTTGGACTGTGCCTTGTATGTGTCAGCCTGTTGGTATTGTCCGCAGAAAGAAAGACAGAGTATTCCTGAGCCACGGAGAACAGACTGCGGCTTGTCCAAAGCCTGTCCAAAGCAATCTGTAGATATTCGAGTGGCATGCTGCTACGCTGCTTGGTGAATTTCAAGTTGCTAAGCATAACAGCCTGCTCTGTTAAAGCGCCACGTGAGGTACTGGCAGCATAGATGGCCCTGGCCGTGGAATCCACCGTGAAGCATGGATATGGGCTGGATGCCAAAAAAGAAAGGGAATGTCGAGTCTAAAGTAGACCGTTGATAGGCTAGTCCAACAACGCCAGTGCTTTTTCTTCCTAGCCATTCTTCGTTGAGCTAGCCAGCTCAAGCCACCATATGGCCTGCACTCCTTGACCTGGATATTGTCGCCATTTGGCTTCACTCGGGGAGTCAGTATCATACAACCCCCCGAGAAAACCCACGTCTTCTGGAAGCGGCGACCATGGCCGTCGCCGAGGCCAGCGAAAGGAAAAAAAGACCCCAGCGATCGACTGGTCCGGAGGTCTGGAGCGTGCCAGGTATAAATCTCGAGCTGGTTGCTGCTTCGGGACTTCCCTCTTGTCTTCTTTCACTACACTCATCACTTCCATCTCTACACAATCCCCTTCTTTGTCTCCAAGCCTGCATCTCTGCTGTTTTCTCTGCTTCCATCTCTCTTCTTCCAAACCTTCAACGTGCGTTTCGCTGTAGCCGTCATGGCAGCCCCTTCGAGGAGCTCTGATGACGATGAAGATTACTACCAGACTCGAACTGTCTGGATTGGCGGCAACAATAAAGTTAGCCCCGCGAAGCTGTGGGCTGATGTTGGTGACAAGATTGAATTCCACTTCTTGTCAGGCCTTCACTCTGTTGTTGAGGCTCAACTCTCCCTCCTACAACTCTCCCTCTTACAACCCTCGGGGGGGGTACATTTGAGGTCTGGTGCCTCCCCTCCCTCCGGGCTGCTGGAGGACGACGCTTATGACACTGATAAGCGTCTTCATTCTTTTTCTTTT
>NETT01000656.1:0-11662 GCA_003449175.1 Ceratocystis smalleyi
CCCGAAAATACAGCGTGACAAGACACTCCCAAGGAGTTACAGACTGATCTCGATCCTGTCAACCCTGGGGAAGGGCCTTTCACCTTGGAGGGAAGCTGGGACTCCCGAAACCCTACAAGGTGGACTGGATGAAAGGGCTGAACCGAGGCTCCGTCACTAGAGTCCTAGCGGCGCGCTCCAGGCACGGCGACTTCGACGAGTACCACTCTAGGTTCGAACATCGAGTCGCCCAGACAAAGTGCCAAGTGCTGAACTGTGGCAAGCCAAAGGACTTCATCCACCCTTGGGAATGCTTGGGAAACACGATGAGACTGACTAGGAGGTTCGTGAAGAAGCTCCTCAGGGGAGACAAGTCGTGCAAATACCTAGCACAAAAACTAGACCCTGAATGGAGGGCATGTCGAGTGTATACTTGACAGGGGACGAGCTAGCACGGAGGGGCGAGGGGCGTTCAGTTTTGTTTGATTTTCAGGTTTTCTTTTGTGTTTCCACGTTGTTGGTGTTTTTTTTCTTTTTCTTTCTTCTTTCTTTTGTTTCTGACGACTACAGGAGGAAGACGAGTCACAAGCTTGCTTGGAAGCATACGTGCTTCTCTCGCCCGAAACCGGTGGTCAGCCTNAGTGGGGAGTAGCGAGATCAGCCTATACGACGACGGGTCTGATTTGTCTCTCTTGCCACTCTTTGGGATCGCGACAAGCCTAGCCTCTTTGAAGCAAGCCGGGTGGTGTCCCTGTTGCAGACAGAGGTTGAAGAACCTGGTGATGAGCGTCCCCATCTCGGGCCAGCACCAAGCCAGAATCTTGTTCTGGATGCCGTCTTTGCCAGGGGCAGTGTTTTTTGGTTTCAGGACTGCTTCCTTCGCCTCTTCTTGGGTGATTTCTTCCCACCTGCTCGTTGAGGTTCTGATTTGTCATTTTCTTTCGGGATAGCATCGATTCATGCCCAATTATAAACGGATGGACTTTTTGGGGATATGTGACAGTCCGTCGTATTGCTGCGAAATAACAGTAGGTAGACGTAAAATAACACAATAACAATAAAGGGAATATCTGAGGAATTGGGGGTTTTTTTTCCTTTTTTTTGTTCTTGACGATCACAGGAGGTAGGCGAGTAACAAGCTTGCTTGGGAGCATACGTGCTTCTCTCGCCCGAAACCGGTGGTCAGCCCTGCGGAGGGTTAATTCTGTCCGGTAGCCAATCCGGCGTCGTTTGATGTCCGCGATTCCCGTAGGTTCAAGTCCAAGTTTGAAAGAGAAAAAGCCGGCACCGATTTTCCCGAGACGTCGTTTGATCTTGGTAATTCCAGTATTCCAGTAGACGCTTGGCAAACCCAAGTTTCCCGGCCCGTTGAATAAATTCAAGTTCAAGTTCAAGACGTTTGAGCTTGCCGTCTCGCTGCAGAGAACCTGCGGGCAGACGTTAAACAGAACAGCCAAGATGTAATAGTCGAACGTCCCGTCCCGTCTCGCCGCCCGGAACACGCTATCATGAACTACCCACTTTTGGCAATCCCCGTAGATATTAGATACATACACCCAGGCGTGAGTATGAAAGGGCTCACACGACATCTCACTGCTACTATCACACAAACACGCGCTTACTAGCCAATGAGTACAAGGCGACATAACGCAGCATCTTGCGCAAGCCCATATATCCACAGCTTACAAGGCATACTCTGTGAGAGACGCGACTTATTATATGGCCGAAGAGATAGGGAAAGAGAGAATTGGACCATCCACAAAAGGTCAAGCTCAAGAACGGACCGGAAAAGTCCGGAACAAGAACAAGATAATGGAGGTAAGCGATGTTCAAGAGCGGGGAAACCAATAAAGCTAGGTGGACAGAGACATGGAGAGTAAAGATACAAAAGGAAAGGCAAACAAACCCCTGGAGATGGTAAAACACCATAGCCGGGGACGAGACAGTAGTACGTATCCATCATTTGAACGTTGGAAGCAAAGCAGGATCGAAATCAAAACGCCACGAGAACGCCGGGTGAGATATGCTCTCGACAGAAAGTGTCGTGAGCAAAACAGAAACAGAATATAATAGAATAGAGCAAAAAGTGGCCCCGATATACGAGTACAACATGTGCGAATAGCTTGCCCGAGATAAGGGAAAGACAAGGGGATGAAGAAACAAGAATAATCAAGGAGAACCAGAACTTCCTCAAGACTACGCCCACGTTTAGGGGCTTCCAAGTCCGGAAGAAAAGATCAGTTCTTGTGGTCTTGATATAGCCCGTGCTCATAGATGTACTTAATTACACCGTCAGGGATCACTAACAAAGAGATTGGCTGGTTAGTATGTACGTGAAGGATGTGAAGGATATGTAGTAGTAAATGGTGCACGGGTACACCAAGGTCTTGTGATATACATGATCGAGGCCAGCTCGCTGTGGGACTCGAGATTAGGCCCGGGTACTAAGACTTACAGTATTTCACGCTCATGTCACGCTTGATATGCAAGCGGATCTGTGTGCTGCTCATGTTATTTTGGAAGACCTGCTGGATGACATGAATATTCTTGCGCCACTTCTGCAAGCTGTCAATAGCCTGCTCGATATCAGTGCCAGAACGCTCGACGATGAAAGCGCCGAAGCGGCCGAGGATATGGTCGAGATCCTCAGGGGCCCAAACGCCTGGGGTCGACATGGTCTGGACGAGGTCGGCGCCGGCAAGTAGGGCAATGCGTGGTTTGACGTAGTATTTGCCATCGGCGGAGAGCACGCCATTGGGGAGGGCGCACGAAATTTCCTCTTCGAGATGGTCGAGTACGCGTGCTGTGGGAACATACTCTGGCTGTAGGGCTTCCCATGGATCAACGGTCACGCCGCATTCTTCGTCGGGGACAGCGGCTTCACACATGCTCTATAGCGGGGGGGGACAGAAAAAAAGGGTTAGATTTCCATGCGATGAGTTTGGACGTGGAGGAGGGTGGGTTGGTATGGGTGCATGTGCAAGGGATACAGAGGAGTGTGCAGCATGTATCGAATTGGGGGATTGCGTCATTGTACAGCACTACAGCACGTAGAGATGCTGATTTATGTGGCAAGCGGGAGCGATTTGACTTACTATCCGGTGGTGGCTGGGGGCAAGGCCACCCTTTTTATAGGCATCGGACACGGGGGAGAGGAACCTGTGGTTGGAGAGGTGGTGTCAGCAGTGCGATTGATACTTGGACAGCAGATGGCGGAGGAAGGGACGCCTTTAAGGCGGCTTTGTGTATATACAGCATGGTCTAGAGCCACGAAGTCGGCAAGACCGCGATGAATGAGGGAGGGAAAAAGAAATGGATGTGCGCCGTCTTACCCTCCAATAACCTCGAATTCGGTGTTTGCATGACGGGCATAGTCGGCAGCCATGGGAAACATGCGAAGATGCAGGAACGTAATGGGCGAAACTAGACGGGAGAAAAATTCGTCAGCATGATTTTTCTCGGCTACAAGGAATAGTGGTGGAAGACAGGCAGAGGGCACAACTCACAGCTTCCGCAGGCAACCAGCACCAGCGGCGTCTTGTTGGGCTCGGTCAATCGTGTCCGCAGGCGATGGGCCGGAAACTGGTAGGTCTCGAGGGTCATTTGCGACGCGGGGATTTGGGGTGGAGGAAGTGTGGCATAGGCGGCATGATGGGCAGCAGCATTTGAAGCCATTGCGCAGAAGGGGGCTGGAGGGCAGACAACGGGGAGAAGGTGTGCGAGAGGGACAATAAGAAAAAAACACAAGTAGAGGCAGAAGCAAGCCGGCGAGGCTAGTAGGTGAAAATAGAGTTGATATAGGGTTTGTAGAGGAGGGGGCCGCGAAGAGAGGGTTAAAATGGGCCAGTTGGTAGGCTTCAATGCGCTGGCCGAGATCCGGCGGTATCCCGAGTGCTCAAGATTCTAGAGCAGCAAGGGCGGAGGTTTCAGGCGGCGGCGTAGCTAAAATACAGGCGGTGCCAGTGCTAAGACACAGGCGGTGGTGAGGGGCGGGCCGGGCGAGAATCGAGCGAAAATACTACTACTTGGTTGACGGCGCAGGTCTTGAGAGGACAAAAGACGAGTGTTGGCTGAAGCTTGAACTTGGAAATTAGAGAAAAGAAAAGGAAACGCGGAAGTCAATGAGGCAATTGAGGTGTAAAAGGACGAAGAGAGGGGAAAGCCAGGGGAGATATATACCGTTCCGGGTCTAGATCGCCAGCTGGGAGGAAGGAGAGTAGGGCAGAAGTTGGAGAAGAGAAGCCGGAAAAAATACGGATAAAACAAGCGTGGTAAAATAGATTCAATAAAACGTAGGCGGAAGCAAGAGGCGCTGGGGCCGGCAAGAGGCGTTGGAGCCGCCAAAAGGCTTGTGATGGTAGCAGGACTCAAGAAAATCCAAGGAAAATAAAAAGCGAGGAAAAAAATACATACGCACACAGCTCTGGGGTTCTGCACGAACTGCCGGTCTTTTTCGCTCAGTCTTCCGGTAGAAGAATATATCTTTTCTATTTTGCAGAAATCACGAAAAATAAAAGAGAAGAATGCCAGCCAAGACGGGACGACGGGCAGGGCATGCTTCATTATATCTCATCCATTCTTTGCGCGTCCGCTGGATGGCTTATCTGATGCAAGGTATGCCAGAGGTAAAGCAACCGAAACACATCTATCGCATGAGGCCGCTCTCCGTCTTGTCCTGTCTTCCTCTGAGAAACTAAAGCGAAACAAACTGCACACAGGTACATGGTACACAAAAGCGCACACAAGCCCTGCAGATGCTGCAAGTACTCGATACATGCCCAGGGAGGGGGCGACGCCATTAATTCGAGAAGAGAGAGCTGCTGCTAGTGCTACTAGGGCATGGCCTATCCCATTTGGCCTGGTTCTCTTGGCGTCGTCAGACCTTCTGTGCCAATCAGCGTGTGTGCTCCATGGTAGGACGTGCGTAGTTCTAGCCCGCGAATGGTGTCTTTGCTTCATCGACAGAATCAAAATGCACATCTGCTCCGTAAGACTTGTCTCCGACTGACTGCTAGCTGCCAGGTGTGCGTGTACAAACACACCGCACTCTCTTGAATTCTTTTTTTCCTCTCTCTCTCGGTGCCCTTGATCTCGGGGCACGCAATCTTCCACGTGGCGTGGCGTGCTCATTCATGCACTTGCAATACAATATTCCTCCTCCCTGATCCTCTTTCTGCCAGGCTCGGGTCCCAGACAGCAAAACAGCAAAATAAAAGAAACGGCCTTCTCCAGGCTGCTCCGATGCCCTCGTCGAGCAAGCGGGCCTGACAAGCACACTAGCGGGCATATCAACTTCAAAGAGGCGACGCATATTGGGGTGCCAAAGATCGAGTCTTGACAACTATAGGCTGGGTGGGATTTGCTGCCGGCTGGCTATTGCCCGCGGCTCCCACTGTCTTCATGCACCAGTCTGCCTTGGCACGACAACTATCAAGGCAGTAACAGCACAGCCAAGGAAGCGGGAGGCAATATCTAAATGTGCACATGTATCTGTATGCATGGATTGGATGCGTTTACCCCAACACTTTGCGAGGGCCACGACCCCCATCCCATGTCACAGGCTCACGCACACCCGCTGAATCACCCCCAGTCCGGTATCTTGGAATCCGTTCAAGGAGCCAGGCAGGAATACAAATTGGGGAACCTGTCGTCTGTGTTTGCTTCTGTTTTTTCCCTGCACCGGTTGACATCCATTGCTCCGTTGATGACAAGTGCGATGCTTCCTCTTTGGGTCGTCTTCATCTCCCAGCTTCAAGCCATCCCCACTTAGTGTTCCATATTTTTCTTCATCTCTGCCGGACTCCTGTATCGGTGTAAAGGAGATTTGAGCCATCGGGTTTCTAAAGCAAGAATTTAGAGCCAGGCCGCCCCAACACAGCACATGCAGCACGAACAGCAACAGAGCCCTGGAGCTCGCTAGCTCGCTAGCAAGTTTTCTTGCCAGCCATACGATCTTCATAGCCCTATTTTCCATCGTCGAGTCGCTTTGATTTGCACTGCCTCTCGATGACATCATTACTTGTCTCAGGCCACGGCATGAAAGAAAATGCTGGAATACTTGCATCAGACTGGCAAAGCACCTCAAAACTTACTGCATACGTTTGTGCAGCATTAAGCTCGTATTATGGCACGAATAAGATAAACTTTGCCGGGCCGTTTTCAGCTCCGGTTCACTCCGATGTCAGCACTTACACATAGCCCTATCTTCTATCGATAAGAACACGCGAACCCTAATGGTATCGTCAAGGCATCCTCTCATGCATCATGTGAAACACAGCCAGAGCTCTTCTTCCACCACCTCTAGTTACAGCCCCTGCTTCAATGTGACCACCCCCTAAGATCATTGGTTACCATGACAACTAAAAAACTTGAGCCTTGCAAACACCTAAGCGGCCTGAGGTACAAAACATCACAAAGGAACGCAGAGTGCTGATCCAGACTCTTTCTCTTACATGCAGTTAGGCGTCTTTGCTGTACTTGGCCTGGCCTTCAATGAAGCTTTGAACACGTTCGTTTTATTCTTATTCTTTTCTGTTGCTCTTCTTCGCCGTCACTCGCTTCTCCTTACTACCTTATGCACAACACTCGTTTAATTTTTTTTCCGCGACGCTTCGAAGTAGACTCAAGCCTCGAGCTTCCCTTCCAGTTGTCAGACACAACCGCCACGAACCTGCAGAACTTCAGCCGGCCTTTTTTGTCGACCCTCACAAAACAAACAGCGACAAATTGTAGCAATCAGCACAACAATAAAAGCGCCCTGATATCAATCATACGGGAGCAACACCTGCTTCCACAAACTTCTTTTGTCTCTCTCCCTTTTCTGCCGTCTGTTTTTTGATACTTTTGTTTCTTCTCTTGCTTAATCTTGGTTTTGTATACATACTCTCTTCTTGGGCTTTGTAAACAACATCGCAATTGCTTTGACATTCGCCGTCTCAAAGGCTCAATAGCCAGCGGGTAACTACCTTCCCTTACATTCTTGTCCCATAGCAACAGCCACCTTTTGGTTGTTACGTTTTCCTGCTCTTGCATCAATAACTTCGCTTGCTTCTGGGACTGGTACCAAGGCTTTCGAACGGAGTTGTAGCTTGTTAGCTGGTTGCTCTGTGAGGGAGCACAACAACGTGAGGCCAAAGACAGATAAAATCCCACCAGCTCCTGGCGAACTTGCCATGCCTGTGATTTAGTTTTTGCTTTCGCTTTTGCATTCCACGGGTTTTAACGATTGCATTCTTCTTGGCACCTCTAGTTTTCTCTCGACTTTGTTCGATTTGGGCAACTTCCCTTCCATTGTTTCTGTGCTTCTACAAAGGAAACTTCCCCCGCAAACGCATCGCTTCGCTTGTTTCGCTGCGTGTTCCTCCAAGCTCCTTCCTCAAGCAGAACGAAGGCTCACGTCGATATCCATCAGCCAGCCCCGCGAACCTGCACGAGGCTGAAGAAAAAAGCGGTCGTGATATTTCTATTTTGGTTGCTCTATTTATACCCTTTTGTTGCTTGACGCATATCTCGATCGCCTCAACCGCCTTTCGCCCTGTTTACGCGCCGTCGATATCCCCTCATCTGTATTTTATCCACCCCCTCTTTTTTTTTAATTACGCTTCCTTGTGCTTTATCTGTTATCTTTAAGAATCCGGCCAAGGTGACTCTTACTTGCTGTCAAAAATGGACGCAAGCTTTTTGTCCCACCATGTCAATAGCATTATCGAGCAGCTGCATGGCCTGTTTGACGATATTGGCGTTCCTAGTCATGACCGCGAGGCTCGAGAAACCGAGGTACGTCTTTCCTATTGCTCCTTGTCCCATTGCTATAACTGACGCCTGGCGCCTACAGCTTTTCGCTGCCCTCTCCGATACCCTAAACAACCATGTGCAGCAGGTCAACTCAGAAAAGAAGGATCTCATCGAGGAGGCCCAGCAACTTATCTCGGCCATTCGCCAAATGGAGGCGTCGTTAGAGGATGGCAAAGAATCTATTAGAGAAAAGGAAGATGACGGGCTCAGAGTGACGTACCCTCTAGTCAGGTGCTTGAAGGTTTTGCACGAGAAGCACCAGCAGATTCATAGAATCCACAGAGAGCGCTTTGCTCAGGTGAAAAGTAAGAATGTCATGCACAGCCGATCCCGTCATTTCCAGCGAACTAACTACCTACCTCTCTGCAGAATTGGCCGATGCCTTAGAATCCTACTCCTCTCATCTCGAACCGACATTTGTTTCTATTCCGCTGCCCCCAACAGACCCCAAAGCCCCAGTGCCACTAAATTTCGACCTGTCGCCGTCATACGTCGACAAGTTGGATGCTGAGTTCACCCGCGTCTATGACGAATATACACAGCGCATACAAGCGGTGCAAAGCCTTTCTGAGAAAATCATCTCCCTCTGGGCTGAACTAGGGACCCCCCAAGTACAGACCGACAGCGCTATTGTGAAACACTACCGGAGCTCCCCCGAGCAACTTGGCTTGCACCAGGAAGATCTCAACCGCCTTGAAATGAAGTATGAGAAGCTTTTAAACGAGAAGAAGGCGCGCGAAAAACATCTCAACGACCTCAAGGCGTCTGTGGAAAGCATGTGGTCCATGCTAGGCGTAGACGAGGCAGAGAGAAAGGCCTTCCTTAATGCCAACCGTGGCTGTGGCGTGCGCCAGATCAACGAGTTCGAAGATGAAATGTCACGCCTTAGCGAGCTTAAGCGCCAAAACCTGCATCTATTCGTTGAGGATGCCCGCTGCAAGCTACAGGAACTATGGGATGCGCTTTACTTTTCCGAAGATGAGATGCTCGAGTTCACGCCTGCCTTTTCAGATGTCTATTCGGATGCACTTCTTGATGCCCATGAGCGCGAAATTGCACGCTTGGAGTGTCTTCGTGAACAGCGGGCGCCTATGCTTACTCTCATCGACAGACACAAAGACCTGACAGCGCAAAAGGAGGAGCTGGCCCAGTCTAGCCAAGACGCCTCGAGATTGATGATGAGGGGCCAGAAGGGCGAACGCCGCGACCCTGGAAAGCTTTTGCGCGAGGAAAAGATGCGCAAACGTATTGCGAAAGAGCTTCCCAAGGTTGTTGCAGAGCTTCGCAAGGCTCTCGAGAAGTATGAGGGCGAATTTTCCGTCCCCTTCTTAGTCCAGGGTGAACGTTACTTGGATATGCTCGAAGAAGAGGCTGGGTCTACGGGAAGAAAGGGTGCCGCCTCGCAGGCGCGGCCAAAGACACCTGGCGGTCCAGTTATGCCGTCTAACAGCGCATCATCGACTGCCAAGGCACGTCCCCTTAGTAAAGCCATCTCTATGGGCAATCTCAAGACTAACACTGCCGCTGTTACTACCACTCAATCTGCTGGACGAGGCACTGCCAAGACGACTGCCACGGGTGTGAAACAACAGCCACAACAGCCACCCAGACCTGCGTCTACTGCTCCCGGGTCTATTGGTCGTTCTGGCCCTGGCAGCCCGACACGCATCCCTGCTAGAGCACCGCTAGCGAACCTCAAGTATGGTAAGAGCTCTCCTGAGCGAGCACCTGCTCTCCGCCCGAGTTCGCGTGCTGAAGCTGGTACATTAAGACACGGAGACGCCCCAATTATGAGAGCGCCTCCGCCAAAGATGCGCGACCCTCCACGACTTGAAACACCCATGAACCCCTACAAGGCAGCTGGTCTCCACGATAACATGACGGGGTCCATTGTGAGGTCGGTAGAAACCGAGGATGTCTTTGGGCCCCCGTCAGCATCCATGGCAGTATCACAATTTAATGCCTCTCGATACGCATATGCATCATCTTCCTCGGCAACTTCTTCAAGGCCCGATTCCTTGCTTGGGGGTCCCCGCCAAGTTTCCGGATCGTCAACGCAGATCTCCGGATCAGAGAACTGGGAGACATACGACGATACTAGCGAGCCCGAGCCGGATGCTTCGGATGCTTACTATGCTAAGCTCCGAATTGCCCAGGGAAAGCGCTACGCCGAGGAACTTGCTATGAACCGGAGTATAGAAGACATGAAGGCCCATTCGCAGCAGTCACACGCCCCATCATATTCTCACGCAAGCCACCATTCTAATGGATCACAAGGGGGGTATTCGAGCAGCGCGTCTGGTAGCAAGCGCATTAGAGGGTTCCCTCAGCCGGTAAACGTTCATGGCGTGCTGGTAGATGCGGATGGCAATAGAGTTCCTTCTGGGGGAGAGTGGACGGACGAAGATGCTGGATACAGCTTCTAGGTAGATTTGCCTTGGGGTCTGTCTACATGAAGTGTTTTCTGGTTTCATTCTGCGGCCTAAATTTAGGCTTGGCGGGCTGGGTGGCTCGCCATGACTGGGACGTGTCCTTGTATTGTACATATACAGCTGCGGGCTGGGCCAGTGCCGGACAATGCGGAGGCAAGCCTTTGGTTTCAGAGGACGGCGGCTTCCGTCTTCATATTTCCTTGTATTTTTTTTTCCTTTTCTTTTCTTTTCTTTCGTTGCCAGCCTCGGATGCGTATAGCGGCTTTGTTATTTTCTTGTATGACTTACAACTTGCGGTAATGAGCCGTGTTTCCTTTCTTCGTTGCCCTCGGCCTCGTCTGTTCCTATCTCTTGCAGGGACACGCTTTTGCTTGGTCTCTTTATTCTTGCCCTCCCCCCGTTCTATTGGGTTTTTTATTGTGGGAGTCTCGGTTGTTTTGGTTTCTTACCTGGGAAGAGGAGTTCTGGCGGATTTGATGGGATGTTGGTTCTTTTCTTGTGGATTGTTTCTAGATATCATGGCCTAGCATTCTTTTCTTCACTGCATTTGTTGTCTATGAAACGAAGCCTTGATCTGCTTGTCAAAACAAAGTTTACTTCTCTGGTCGTTGTTAGTAGATAGAATATTGGTGAAGCTGAGTGGCCGCATACTTGAACCTGAGGCTCAACGGCCTGCAGGAAGTGGTGAAGAACGGCCTATTCTAGAAGGGATGGTCAGCCCAACTTGTTAACGAACCGAGTTCTCTGCGATGCTGACCACGGCGCTCCGACGAGAGAAGCGCGGTTGCTTCCGAGAGAGCCACTCGCTTTGGGGTTCTCTTTAAATGCTGTCGTTTTCTAGTGCAGCTCTTAGGTGCGTTGCCGACTTCGAGGGCCTCATGCGGCTGTCAAGAGCCCGGAGCCCGGAGGGTGTGCTTTTTTTATTCGCTTGATGTGGGTTTTGGTCTGGTCCTTTGGCTCAAGCAGGTAGCTGTGCTCCCATTACTTACTTGTAGCACCTGTTGAAGTCTCTGTCGCCGTCTCTAGCTGCCAGGACATGGCTTGCCTCCTGGTGACGGACGCCCTTGTAGCAGGAGGCACGGAGGAGCAGTTCAGCCGGGATGCCGGCTCCAGGTGAGTGAATGGTGGCCGTTCCGAGCTTTATACAGTTGCTCCTAGCCGAGACACAGCCGATCTCTCATCTGCCTGCACACCCCCGGAGGCCATGCCGCGCTCGCAGAAGACGCCTATATAGCACCGGCTAGACTGGGGTTTTCTCGGCGACTGATATCCTCATTAGTGTAGTGGTGATCATACCTGCTTGTCACGCAGGTGACCTGGGTTCGATTCCCAGATGGGGAGACTCTCCTTTTTGACTGAAGGCTGCAAAGGAGCCCTCTTCTTTTGCTTCTGTCTCCTCGGAACCTGAAGCACCTACAGCCAAGCCTTCTCCAGTGCTCTACGCTTTAGTAGGGCAT